>MSJI02000560.1:40393-69994 GCA_001931905.2 Cladosporium sp. IMV 00045 | reverse complement strand
AGATCTCGAACATGAATTGTTGCCGACGCTGGTATGTTGACTCGTTTCTTTTTGTTCCCCCTTGCACCATCCTCTGCTTTCGATTCTCCTATCCTCTGCTTTGGACAACATCGGCGGCTAGGTGTTCCTGGACACGTCGATCTCGACAACGGAACGCGCTCTCCTCTGCAAGACCTTTCTCGCCGGCTTCATATCTTTTGCTTCGGCGAATCTGGCGGCTCAGCAGTCCTGGTTACCGTGAGCTCGACAGTGGAATGCGCTCCTTTTCCTTCCAACAATCTTCTCATCGACGTTCTGGTCCTCTGCTGGCGAGAACGATTCTGGCGAGAACGATTCTGTTTCGACAACCCCGAATACTGCGAGATCGACCATAATCGTTTGAGCAACGGGACCAAAGATCGAAAAGGCCTGGTATCTGCTCGTGTGTCTGCCGCTTTTCGAATGGCAATTAGTCCTGGAAACCTTGTCAGCTCGCATCGACACGGTCAGAAGGCGATCGAACGCTGTCACTCATCGAGGTCCCTACGGCATATACCAAAGCAGGGGATAGGAGAAACTCATTTCATTCATACATCGTTAAAGAACACCCTTGCCCTTCCCCTATTTACTCACAGCCAAATCCCCCTTTGGCAACTTCCTACACTCCGGGCACAGCCACTCCCCAGCAGGCTCGCTCTTGAGCCCCACACAGCTCCAGTGGAACCACTGATACTTGCAATTATCGTTATCGCAACCAACCATATCTCCAAAAGAAACTTTCTGACAAAAGCAATACAGTGTCGTGTCCTCGCCCTCGTCCAGATCATCATCACCCTCGACATCGGAGCCCCGATCAGCTGCACCATCGGCTTGCGTGCGCGCGAGAGAAGAAGGAGTGGGAGAAGCAGAGCCGTCCTCACTGTCGGTTGCGGAGGCGTTCGTGCTTGGTGTGCCGTCTCGGCCAGCACGAGCAAGTTGGCGTCGTCGATCACCCTTGGTAGGTTTGCTTCCCGCACGATCAGAGCGTTTGCCGGTTCTGTCTCGTTTGGAGTTGGGCACAGGCTTGCGACTGGATGCACCACCACCTGGGGCCTTTTTGGTGGCGGCAGGAGGGCGACTTGGCTGCTGGGAGCCCGCCCGCGACGAACTAGCTGCTGGCCCAGGCGTTGTGGCCTTGGGCGTGGAACCACCACCAGTCGGCGGCTTGAGGCTGCTTTTCGGCAAGGAGATTTCGTTGGGACGGCGTCGTTTGTTCGCCTCGCTGCTGCCTTCCCGCACCGACCGCGGAGCGCTGACTGGAGTTTGGGAGCCGCCGACACGAGCTCCAGCAGACGACTGGGCCATGCGCAACTGAGCAGCATTGGCGATATTTGCCGCACCACCAACAGAACCGATGTTGCCGGAAATGTTTTGGAGGACACCACCAGCCACAGGAGTCGACACGCCGGTGGCACTACCAGACAGCATGCTCGGACCGTCCCAGTCGGCAGGGAACTCTTCGCGGACAGTGAGATGACGAAGACCAACATCAAGGCGCTTGATCTGCCGCTGCAGCACAATCAAGGCCTTCTCGCTCAGCCCGCACTTCTCTGCCTGCAAGATCTCGCACTTGTCGAAACAGTCGTTGATGGTCTTGGTGAAGGCTTCCTCCTTGGGGTTCTGCACATGGCCGCCGTTCAGACGCACCCATTTCTGGAGAGCCATGTCGCGCTTGTTAATTTCGTCCTTGTAAGCCAGAATTTGCTGGTCTTTGGCCTGGATCTCCTCGAGCAAGTGAGTGACTTCAGCCGGTGTATTCGCCACTGGATCGAAAATCAGCATCGCACGCCCTCGAGAGCGACTTCAAAATGTCAAGAGATCTCACCATCATGCATGAACTGCTCCAGCACCGACGCAGCATCCTCTGGCATATGAAGACTCATGGTGACGGAGACCCGCGGGCGCAAGAGCTGTTGGCGCTATCAGCCAGGGATTGAAGGAGCGCGCAGATACCGATATCGCCCGATGAATACGATTCGGAGCAGCTCGAGGGTGATACAGCGACGCTGATGAGACGGGAGGTGATGATATGCGCATGAAGGTGGCCAGACTGAGTGAGGGAAAGTTGAAGATGTTGGAGATGGATGCGCAGTCACGCTAAGGCTCTCCCCGCACGGCTCCTCCCTCCCTCCCTCCCGCCCGCAGCAGGCGCGCATCTCGGCTCCAGATACGAACGATGGAGGAACGGGGGCGCATATCGCATCGAAAGCCAGCGACATCCACTCTCTTCAGGCGCAAAGTGTCGCATACCACCAACTAATCACAAGCAGCAACATTACCGCCATCGCGAATAGCATGTGACTAACGACTACATGGCAGGCTCAAATATCCCTCGCGCGGACGCTCGCGGCGCAATAGTCCAGCAATGGTCTCCAAACCACCTTTCGCCCAGAAGTGGCTCACACTCACCAAACCACGCACACGACCATGACGATGGATACGCAAATGGCGACGACTACACATGTGACGGCAGACCTCCACGGATGGGAACACCGCAAACGACAGAAGACGACGAGAGGCGCTGGCAAGACGAAGAGCTCAATCGCAAGATCATGAATCAGGTCGAGGAAAACGGCATCACGCGACCCAGAGGCTACAAAGTCTCATATCATTACAACAGCACAGTAGAGGACATGCATTTCGGCAGAACACATCCCATGAAGCCATGGCGACTCACTCTCGCAAAACACCTCATTCTCGGCTACGGCCTCCAATACGCCATGGACACCCACGAAGCACTTCCCGCGGCCAAAGAACAGGTCTGCGCATTCCACGACCGCGATTATGTCGATTTCCTCTCCGAAGTTGCGCCAGAAACATTCGACCGACTCTGCCAAAATCCCAAATATGCAAAAGCTGTCCCACCCGCTCATGACGGAGACAGCGTCTACCTAGGACCCTACAACCTTTCTACATCCCCCGGTGCCGACTGCCCTGTATTCGCAGACATGAGCACATACCTCTTCCTATACACTGGCGCCACATTAGCGGCAAGCCATCAACTCACGACCGGACAGAGCGATATCGCAGTCAACTGGTCAGGCGGTTTACATCACGCCCACAAATCCGAGGCCTCCGGCTTCTGTTACATTAACGACATCGTACTTGCCATCCTGGAAATGCTCAAAGTATGGGCTCGTGTTCTGTACATTGACATCGACGTACACCACGGAGATGGCGTCGAAGAAGCCTTCCAGCGACAGCCACGAGTCATGACGTTGAGCTTCCACCGCTATGGTCCGTACGACGACACTGGCCACAAGTTCTTCCCTGGCACTGGCGATATTACAGACATCGGACTGAGGTCCACACACGGCGAGCATTTCGCCCTCAACGTACCGATCAGCTCCGGCATTGACGACCGGCAGTACAACTACCTCTTCACATCCGTCGTAAGACGCGCAGTAAACGCCTTCAACCCTTCAGCGATCGTGCTGCAGTGCGGCGCCGATTCCCTCGGCGGAGACCGCCTCGGCCAATTCAACATCAACATCAAGCAACACGGCGAATGCGTGAACTTCGTCAAATCCCTCAACGTCCCCGTCCTTCTCCTCGGCGGTGGCGGATACACCGCTAGAAACGTTGCCAGAGCATGGTGCTACGAAACCGCTCTCGCCACCGAGAATGAACTCCCCGACGCCATCCCGCTCGACTTCATCCCCAGGCCCGAAGCTTTCCAAGGCAAAGGCCACGGTGACGGCAAGCTCTTCCCGGCTTTTAATCGCGCCCATCCGAACAATTGCAGCACCGCTGATTTGGAGAATATGGTCAAGAAGATCGACTGGGATTTGAAATATGTGGCGAACAGCCCGTGGGCCAAGATGGATCAGTTGCCGAGGAGGAGTATGGTGGAGAGTATTACTGACAGTATTGATGAGGAGAGAAAGCCGAACAAGGCTGAGAAGAGTCGCAGAGAGAAGGAGAGAGATCCTGCTGGGAGGGGAGAGCTAAGATGAGCGGGGAGCGTGTTGCTGGATAATTGACGAAGAACAAGGACTTGATGGATGGGTATTACTGAAGACGGATTGATGTTTTCCACGTGGAGAAAGGGAGAGGGAATTGCTTTGGAGGAATGACTCTGTTTCAGCGTGGTGCTCGGCGTTGCATTCGGTTTGGGACTGTGTCATTGGAGATGCTTGATCAAGGAGAGCAGGATGAATGATGGCTCAGCCATGCTTTCTGCGCATACAATAAAGGACATTCAAGGCAGATATAGCCTCATCACAGCACACTAGAAATACCTCGTAAGCAGAATACTGCTCGAATGAAATGTGCATGGTCGTACGAACCAAAGTCTTATTGCCGGGCAATCAAGAAGTCAAAGAAGCCACTTCCTGCGAGCAGCACAGCCGAGGTTCATGACTTTCCCAATCTTCTCACAAGACTCGTCTTATGTGAATGTAAGAGCCGATCTTTTCTATCTCCTCTTGGTAGAATCAAGATCGTCGCTTATCTCTTGTCGCCTGCCTACTCGGGAAGCTCGCGCGCAAAAAGCTGGGCAAAGCCCCGCTTGACTTGACCTCTCGCCCGCCTAAACTCCACGCCCATCTACTTCGAAAGCAAACGCCATGCGATCTAAACAAACGAACTGCCTATCGTGTCTGCATCCCTGCAGGAAAAAGCTCCTTGCATGCCGTCATGTCATGTCTGCCGTGAGTCGTCATTGGTAGGATCCGGCGGCCTTGGGTCTTTCGACAAGGATGCTGGAGTTGGAGTCTGCGGTTTGGTTGCTATGAACTGTGGACTAGGGTGACATGTGCCGTAGTAGGTGACATGGGGCCTTGGTATGGGTAAGGTAGTATGGTCTGTCCGATCTCGCACTGCCCATGCTGCTAATAAATACGGAGAACCGCTCTTTGGTCCTTGCTACGACCACTGTCCGATTAGCGATTGACGATGTTTCTCAAAGCCGCCACCCTCAGCGTTCTGCTGGGCATTGCCAATGCTCAGACGTGGAAGGACCTTCCTGGCAGTCTATACGGTCCGTCAGAGCCATGGGGTTTCGCTCCAGAGGCGAGCTGGCCACCTACCACAGAAATTGGACAGGAACTTGAACCCCAGAAGCCGGACGCCTTGACCCGCGACATAATAGCTCAAGTCGACCAGGACAGTGTTGAAAGCATCATCACTAAACTTGCGGGGTTTGGTACAAGGCATACCCTCTCGACGCAAAACTCTAGCACCCGTGGCATTGGTGCTGCCAGGGACTGGATCTACAATGAAATGAGAGACTACGCCTCACAAGGCAACGGGAGCATGAACGTATACTTCAACTCTTACATCCAACCGGTCGCAAGCCGAATCCTCTTCCCAGTCAACATCACAAACGTTATTGCTCAGATCAACGGCTCCTCCGACCCCAACCGTGTCCACATCGTCACAGCTCACTACGACAGCCGGCGTCTCAACGTGAGCGATTACACGAACGACGCACCAGGAGCCGACGACGACGCCTCGGGCGTAGCAGTCGTGATGGAAATGGCTCGCATCTGCGCCAAGCAGAAGCCCAAAGCGACCATGATCTTCGCCGCCGTCGCCGGTGAAGAGCAAGGCCTCTACGGCGCCGACCATCTCGCCAAAACCCTCAAAGCGGCCGGCTACAACGTCGAAGGCAACTGGAACGTCGACACCGTCGGCAGCGGATCCAACGAGCCCTTCAACCCTATCAACGAACACACCATCCGCGTCTTCGGCGCCAGCATCCTCTCCCCCAACATCTCCACCGGATCTTACAGCTCCACCATCGGCACGATCGGAGGCGAGAATGACTCCCCTCACCGTAACCTAGGTCGCTTCATCGCCGAAGTGGCGGCCGGTGCCTCCGAGGAAGTCGACATGCAAGTCGCGCTCATCTACCGCCTCGACCGCTTCCTGCGCGGCGGCGACCACCGCCGTTTCCTCGAGCAGGGCTTCCCCGCCGTGCGCTTCACCGAAGCCGTGGAGGAATTTAAGCACCAGCACCAGGACATCCGCGTCGTCAACGGCACGCAGTACGGTGACACGTTGGAGTTTGTCGATTTCGCTTACACGACGCGCGTGGCGAAGGTCAACCTGGCGACGATGTGGTCCGCGGCCAATGCGCCTGCCATGCCGAGGAATGTGACCATCTCAACGAACGTGGGCTTTACCGCGGCGGATGAGAATACGCCAGAGGATATTGTTAACAACCTCAGCGCTTTTTCGTGGGTTGCGGGCAGTGATCCGTTGGTTGCTGGGTATGAGCTTGTTTGGAGGGTAAGTGGTGCACTGCAGTGGAGTCATTCGCTTGATGTTGGGAATGTGGGCAATGTTACTGTGGATTTGTCCAAGGATAGTCTGCAGTTTGGTGTTAGGGCTATTGGACACGATGGGAAGAAGAGCCCGGCGGTTTTCCCTTTTCCCTGGTCAATAGATTCTGCCAAGAAGTAGACCCGCAAGCTTTTGCGTGGGAAGAAAGGTCTTTGAACCTACCATTTCGGAAATGCATGGACACGGAGGCAGATCACTAGTAAAGATGAGCAAAATTGGATATGAACATCAACCTTTTTCTACTCAATGATAAGTCTATTGACGAGCCTTGTTTAATTTAATTATCGCTGAATAGCATGATCACCTCTTGTAAGCAAGAGCATGATCCAAAATGAACTGAATACCCTCCTTGCGCCAAGTGTCCGGCTCATTGAAAGCATTACCGGTAACATTAGTATCAAAGACAATGTTCTCCGGTTGATCATTGGAGTACACAGGCCAGTCAGGAGTAGATGAATTCCTCCCCTTGAAACCATTGGGGTCAAGGTCATGGATGAACGACGCCCAGCTGGAGCTCATGAGATCTCCAAGCTCGTAGTAAGCCTCGGACTTGTTGCCGTAGGGGTTCACGGTGCCCCAGAGCTCGCCGTAGCCAAGACCTTGCGTGTTGTCGAAGACGAAAGCGACTTCTTGGAAGTGCGTCACGCCGGTTGTGAACGGGATGCCGTTGGGGATGGTGTTGAAGCGGTAGCTGTAGGCGTCGATGCCGTGAGCCGTCCAGACTTCGCAGGCGCCGCGGCGGTTGGCTATCATCATCACGTCGCCCCAGTAGGCGGCGCTGCGGCGGTATTGGGTCTGGTTGGGATAGGTATAGTTGCCAATCTCCTCAACCGGCGGGATCCAGTAGTCAGGTGTGTTAGGGTAGGCTTCAAGCACTTCCGGCACGAAAGACGCAGGTAGAGGCGCAGCTTCCTCATCGTCGGTAATCGTGTCGGCGAAGTCTTGCTCGGAGTCAATGCCTTGCGGTCCGAAAGCGGTGCCCTCATCTGTGTTAGCACCGGAGATGATGGGGACTTGCACGAAGTCGCCGTCCTCAAGTTGCAGGCTGCCCCAACGCTGAACGAAGTCACCGTCCACGATCACGTTCCAGTTGCCACCCTCCGTAGAGTTGAAGAAATCATTGACCTGCTCGTACGGAGCATATCGAAGGCATTCAAGAGTATCGGTGGCATTGCCGCATCCGGTAATGTTGACAAGCGCATCGTAGCCGGGTTGGTAGTCAATCTCCGAGCGGTAGCTGTTGTAGGCTACTGGGTTACCGGACTGCATGATACCAGCGCGGAAAAGGCCATCGTCGCGGCCATTGTAAGCGAGCAGGTGCCAGCCGACGGATGCGGCGCCGGCAGACTCTCCCCAGATGGTGACCTTGCTGGCATCGCCACCGAATGCAGCAATGTTCTCCTGCACCCAGTGGAAGGCCAGACGCTGGTCTCTGAGAGCGATGTTTGTGTTACCACTTCCAGTGACCTGCTCAGAGGCCAGAAGACCCCAGCCCTGCAGGCGGTAGTTGATGGAGACACCGATAATAGGCTTGCCAATCCTCACGCTGTTTTCCACGATGAAGGAGAGATTGTAGCGGGCATCACGGCTGCCGCCCATGCGAAGACCGCCGCCATGAATCCAAAGACCAATGGGCAGCTCCTGGTCTTCGTAGCCGGAGGGACGGACTACATTGAGGTAGAGGCAGTCCTCAGATACAGGGTAACCGAGCTGGTCACCACCGTAGCCAACGCAAGAAGGAGCATATCCAGTTGCCTCGTAAGTGCTGTTGTAGGTGGAGTTCAAGGACTGCGGGTTGCGGAATCGGAGCCCGTTGACAGGAGGCTGAGCGTAGGGGATACCCAAAAAGTAGTCCTCATTGTAGGTCGAGGAATGAATACCAGAGATGGTTCCGTTCTTGACGTCCACTGTGGGAGCATCGCCGTAGCTGGCCTGACGGCGAAAGCTGGGCGCCGCACTGGCCACTGCCAGAAGGCTTGCAAGGATGGTAAGCATGTCTAACGAGAGCAGGAGGTATACCAGCTGATGACCAGGCAGGTTTAGAAAGCAAAAGCAAGACGAAGCACATTATATACTTGACGTAGTGCAAAGCACCATAGCTGCGGACACCGGTCCCGAGGTCCATACAAACGTCACCGGGAGCTTCAAGCATCCATAACGGCTCATGATGTTGAAGCATTTGCCGAAAGATGAATTGAAGTCATGAGATTTGGCCAAAGGCAGAGTCAACCCCGTGCGCATGGGGCGATGATCCAGCAAGGAATGGAGATTGTCGTGCGGGGCTGTGTGGAGTTGATGTTGTTGTTTCGGCCAAGATCGCTCCATTTCTGCAACTTCTCCGCTTGAGGGAAGACAACACGATTCATGAACGACGCCACATGGATGCTTAGCGCGAAGGCTCTCCTCTTGCCCGCTCGATTGGGCAATTATCGACCGCATGAGCAGACTAAATCTTTAACCTTCACTTTTGGCATATGTTCCTGCGTGCAAAATTATCTTGATCGCGCGCTGGATGATGTGCTGGTATTTACTTTGGGATGATATGCAGACCTTGGGTGGCAGCGACTGTGAGTACCCTTCACTCCAAGATGCAGTAGACAAGAGCAGTAATGAGCCACGAGCGACTGAGAGTAGGTGATCTGCGAACACAACACGAGAACAAGCCATCAATGACGGGGCTGAAAGAGCATGGATGAAGTGCACATGAGTGAGAAGGATGTCTGATCAGATACAGAGTTGTACAAAAAAGCTTGACCCCACCACCACCCGACAGAATGTTGCATCTGCCGCGTCAAGCAAAGCCATGCCTCAAGGGTCTTCCAGAGAAAACCTCATGAAGCAGGCCGAGATTCAAAAAAGTTTAAAGCAAAAAAAGCTTGACCCCACCACCACCCGACAGAATGTTGCATCTGCCGCGTCAAGCAGAAGGCCATAGTTACTCCAGAGTCTCCCAGGGGACACTGCAAGAGCAGACCAACCAAAGACAGGCCGCCTCAGCGATTGAAACAAGCAGCACTGATCGCAATGGTATGCTCCTGGGCCTCCCAGAGAACACCTCCAGAGCACACCAGAGGACCAGAGCATGAATGATGCCAGTTGTGTCCAGATTGTTTCCAGGCCCTCCCACTCTATGATGTTTTGTCGAGAATCCAGAAAACCTTCAGGAGTCTGCCAGGGCAAGACTACCCTCAGGATGTGTGTCCAAATTTCTCCAGGCCCTCCGATTTCACCCTGTATATGTTGCGTGATAACCCACCGGCCGCCCAGAGGCTACCCCTGCAAGATGCGCCCATCTCACAGCCACCCGACAGATGCAAGAGCAGTGTCGCTTGTCAGAAATCCCCAAAACCCCACGAGAAGATAGGCTGCCACAAAAGCTGACTAGAAGCCAGCATTGTTGGACTCACATGTCAGCCAGAGCTGTCAATGCCTGCTCGCTGGTGGACTTACATGTCAGCCAGAGCTGTCAATGCCTTCGCCCCAGTTCCCCACAAGTTGTTGGACTTACTCGACAGCCAGAGCTGCCAATGCCGTTGCCCATTTCCTCACGAGGATTGGAGCTTACTCGACAGCCAGAGCTGCCAATGCCAGTGTCCTCGCTCCCCACTCTATGTTGGACTTACTCGGCAGCAAGAGCTGCCAATGCCAGTCGTTGGACTTACATGACAGCCAGAGCTGTCAATGCCATGTCGATGTTTGGTGCAGGAGTCTGGACTTACCCAGCCAGCTGCAAGCTGCCAATGCCGATGCCATTGTCGATGATCACGGATCGCAAGGTGATTGGACTCACTTGGACAGCCCGCAGCTGTCGGTGCCATGTCGATGTTGGTGTGGTGGAAAAGCTGGACTTACTTGACAACCAGAGTTGTCAATGCCAGTTGGTAGGGCGAGTCGAAAGCCAGAATACCTTGGTCTTATACGATAGCCAGAGCTGTCGATGCCAAGTTATGCTGCGGCGACTCGAAAGTGATGGGCTTACATGACAGCCCAAGCTGTCAATGCCAATTTCCGAGCACTGCTGAGAGTCTGCTGGCACAAAGCGGCAACCCTGAACGCTGGCTCCAAGCTTGCGTGCGACAACAGCCCGCGCCGAGTACAAGTGAGAAAAAGCCTTCCAGTACCGAGCAACCTCCGCCCACAGTGTCTACCCAGGTATGCACTGCAGGCTTCGGCAACTCTCACTGTGGCCTACGTTCAAGCGTACAGACGCAGGACCTGGATTCAGCGTCAAGCAAGTGCCAGCTTTGTCGAGGTTGTTCACCGGCCAAAAGCCGCGAGACGGCTCATCCAGGCTCTTGCTTCGTGTGGCAAATGCTTGCGCTTGTCGCTTACTCGAGGAGGAAGTCGATAAAGTATGGCTGAAGGTGCAAGAGTTGACAAGGCTTGACTGTTACTGCGCTCGCGGCGCTGCAAGACTCAGCGAAGGTGCTGCCTCCTGATCTGCTGCGTCAGCATACGGCATGCAGGTCGCGGTCGAACGTTTCAACATACTTTGTCAACGCCATGCGAGTCGAGCTGCGAATTGCACGGCGCTATTGCAGACCGCTTTGCGCCGCCGGCGCTCACATGTTGGTGGCTAGTCTGCTGTAAAAGCAAAGCCTGCTCTGTCGCGGCACCGAGTCAGCGAATACGGTAGGGGTGGATTGACCTCGAGACTGGATATACCGTTGCAGCTTCTTGCAAGAGTTGTCGAGCTCGTTGGGAGGTCATTTGTCGATGTTGTGGAAGTTGTTGTGGCAGTTGTTGTGGAAGCTGTTGTGCGCAGCATAAAGTGTAGAGGCTGGAAGCGCAAGGTTGAGCTCGGGCCAACTTGTCAGTGAAGTGAATGCAAGCGTTCTTCACATGTGACGCAGCTATGGAATCGGCAGACTGTGAAATGTGCGCCTTAGACAAGTGAATGTGAGGCCGCAGACAAGCAGTCAATTCCTGGGACGACTCATGTATGGATGAAGATACGCTCGAGTCGCGGCTGCGAGCAAGACTGGCGTGCTGCCAAACTAAGAACACACATACCGGAAACGTATAACGCAAGGCCTGCATTTTGTCGACACGTACAAGCAGCTTCAAGGGTTGCTTCGAGACGATGCAGAAGTCTGTAGCCACAGCAGGTGGAAGAGGATGTGGAGGAGGCAAGTGATTCCGCGCGACAGCCAGTTTGTAAAGCTTCAATCATTTCATGGGCAAGATTACGTAGGTTGAAGCTGGAGCCTACGTAGTACGGCATAGAAGTGAATAGCAGGCCCAGCTCCTGGAACACCGCCATAGTCATTCACTAGGCCATGAGAAGAACTTTCTTTCACAGCTCTACCAAGCGCACATTGCAGCGACGGACTTCTGCAGTGACAGCAACAAAGGGCAGCAAAGCTCAAGCGTTGGATGTAACTTGAATGCTCGAAGTCACTGCTCATATAGCTAAAATGGCGTTCTGACAGATCGAACAAATCATGGAACAACTCCCCAAACTCAGATCCCTGAGGAAGAACGCAGACTACTGGAAACGAAACAATGATTGGCAGTTGGTTCTTTGACTAACGTCAGACTTGGGTTTCGGGAACATCGCCCCAAATACATGGTGTTGGCTAAGTGACAGGATACAAAAGCCAATGCATCGTACAGAAAGGATGAAAAATGCAAGGTCTTCGAGAAATTCGCTGCGGAATGTCCTCACTGCTTCAACAATTCACCGATAAATTTCAAGCCAACTACTACTACACAAGCAATCGAGTCTTTTCTACAACACAAATGGCGGAGTTCGCCCCAAGACTTGGTCATCTTGACATGCTGTTGAGAAGTAACATTCGCACGATCAGTCAATTACTTCAAAGACAGAACCTCCGAGTCAGTGAAATGACAAACCACAGCCGAGCCGACAGATGCGACTTCGGCCGCCTCATTTCAAGAAAAATACCTCCAAAGGCCGTGGTTGGTGCCCACAATCTCCAGACCAGGCACAGACACCACACCGCTCCTACGCATGGGGTAGTGCGCCTTCGGGCGCCAGCGGCGTAAACAATGCTTACGAAATTCCCTTTGGCAATTTCGCATGAGGTTGAGAAATGCCCCTTAGGAACGAACGTCCATGTTTGCCGTACCTGGCCGCCCGTGGCAGATAAGGTTATCGTCCATGTACGCAATCGCCCGGAGTCTCGGCCGCGGTCCGCGCCTTAATCCTAAATCTAGAGCTTGGAATGTGGGCACTGGAATCATGGGCCAGTGGCGAGGGTCAGACATCCGAGGCATCTTGGTGTGTCTAAATTGGCTGTGGTGGTCACTTGGAGACGAATTGCGATCTGGAGCGGTCTCGAGCATTCTTGACGCTGTGTTAGAGACAGCTGTCTCCGAAACTAGGTATTTGACCTTCCGATTATCTCTGCACCCTTTCTGTCAGCTGAGATCGTGGGAGACACGTCCTTCGTGGTGGCACTGCACCTCCCGACCTCCGTGGCAGTAGAATCACAATTTCAGAGTATCAGGTCAGGAAGCCCAGCAGCGCTCGTAGCCCGCCGACTGCCGCCCATCTTCGCAGTCCGGACAGAGACCAATTCATGAATCGGGCAGGCGACCGCTGTACGCCCGAACACCCTATCCCCAACTCCACATCTCATTCTCGCCCATCAAGATCAAGACTGTGAGACCAACAAAAAAATCTCGAAGCTCCGAGGCTAGCCGCAGCCCACCCTGGTGAAATTTGAGTTTTCGTTACAGAAAAGAATTGGGAATTCGACAGAGATTCCCCACAACCTTGGAAGATTAAAATGGGTCTTTTCTGCTTGCCAAAGCCGCTCGGCTTTTTGAATGATGCGCTAGTAGCATTTAGCGCTGCCTTAGTCGTGTGTCTTAGCAGCTGGAAGCGATGCGAGATCTGGAGCTTTTTGGGACGTCATGTTTGATGTTATTTTCAAGATGGGAGGTGGGGAAACGCTGTTGTTTGTGTTTTTGAAATGTTTTTTTTGGAGGATTGTTCTAATATTCTATCGTGGTCGTGGTATTGTGCATCGCTTGGTATGCGATCGTGGGAATCTCATCCATCCCAACTTGCTTCAAAAGAAAAAGGAAAATGCCCAAGTCTGTACAAAACAAAAGACTTCCTGTCAGACCAACGTGCTCGCTAAATGTGATGTCAAAAAATTCGTTGCAAATCATGTCTCGCAACCTAGTGGTGTTGCGGGGTACGGGGTATATCGTTCCCTCGTTGGACCCTGGTGCTTAAGCCAGGCCGAAGGGAGCCTTCATGCGCCTCCAGATCTCGGCGCCCATGGCCTTGCGGGTGTCGGAGGTTCTGGAAGCGGCGTCCTTGTTCTCAGCGGCGCGGCGGAGAAGGTAGTTCAGGCACTCGGTCATGCTGCCCCAGGCGATGCACTTGACGACCTGCTCCTTGACCTTGGTCTCATCACCACCGTTGCGCCTGGTGGCCGCGAGCAGAGAGCAGGAGACTTCGTCGGCCATTCCCTGGAGTTGCGCGTATACGAGGGGAGTGAGGGTCTCGCCGCGGTCGAGCTGCTCCTGGCGGAGACGCTGGGCGAGGTCGACAGTGTTGGCGTTGTGAGAGGCGATGACGACCCTGCTGTCGGGCCAGGCCTTGGATGAAGCGTCGGACGAGGTGGGCTCAACAACGGAGTTGTACTGGCGGTGGATCAGAGCAGACATCATGCCGTCGTAGGACGCGTGGGTGTCTCCGATGGTGTCGTGGATCAGGGAACGCTCCTCAGAGAACAGGTAAGCACCGCGGACGAGCTTGGCACCGAGAGTGAAGCCTTCCTCTCTGGCGATGTCGATGTGGCGAGACAGAGTAGCGGGTGCGGACTTGAGGTAGCATTGGTAGGTGTTGTAGAGAACAGTCTGGCCATCACGGTTGAAAATGCGCTGAAGGTTCAGAGTCCAGGCGTGGTATCCAGGCAGGTTCCAGTTCTCCTCGGCGGAGGGAAGGAGGCAGACGTTCTTCTCAGCAGCGGCCTTGCAGACGTGCTTCATGGCCTTGTCCATAGCCTCGCTCGGGTCCTTCTGCGCGGCGCACAGGCGGAGGGCTGCAGGGCCCATGCCACTCCACTTCAGACCGATGAAGTCGCCAGCCTGTGCGATGCCGACAGAAGCCATCATACCCTTCTGCCAGTTCTCCACGTCCTCCGCCTCGTTGCTCTCAGCATCCTTGAGGACCTCAAGAGCGTACTCCAAGATCACACCTCCATATCCCTGCTCGCGAAGCTGCCTGGAAGTCGCGCTGACCTGCGCGGGAGTGGAGCCAGCGCAGAACTGCTTGTAGAAGGTCTGGTAAAGCAGAGCTCTGGCCAGAGGGTTCTTCTCGAGGCTGAAGAGGAAGTTCTTGCTCTCCAGCATGCGGCGGAGGACGGCGGAAGAAGCATCCAAAAGGCGAGGTGAAGACGAGACGGCGGTGATCATGTATGAGCGCAAGATCTGGGTGAGAGGGAGGAAAGCGAGAGTAGAAGCCTCAGCCTTGGACGATCCAGGGTTGGCAGAAGCAGTAGCGGCGGGGGACTTGAAGTTGGGGTAGGCGGCGGACTGGTCGTTGTGAGGTGATGAGTGCATTCCCCGGCGGTGGGGGGTGTTGGTGTGTGCATGTCTGGCCGAGACGTAGCAGAAAGAGCCCGTCTGCTTGGGGAAAGACGAGATGGCGCTCTCGAGCGTCTGGACACGCATGGCAGTGTTCATCCTGAAGACGGAGATGTCTCCCAGGAACGATTATATCCAAGAAGAGGTCCGAGGATCCAAGTGGCAAAGATACGGGGAGATAGGAATGCTTTGAAGAAGGAGAGAAGGGCAGGATTGTGAGGGAGACAAAGGGAAGCGCTCTTACCAGCAGGACAGTAGAAATATATGGGCGCCATACTGCTCGGCTTGTAGCAAATGGCCTTTGCAAGGCCGCCGTTGCTAATCGCAGCAATCGGCGCCATCGATGTTGACCATTCGACTCTCTGGCGCGGCTACTGTCGGCTTCTTGGCAGACAAGTCAGATGACGGTCACGTGCTCAGGGTTTGCTCTCTCCAAGGTTGGCTTCGCTGGTCTCCGCAATCGCTGGCTGTCGCTGGGCTGTTCTCTTCCGGAACCGGCTCGGTGCGGGGAATCTTCGGCTTCAGCTTCAGCCCAGTCTCGACCTCACGTCCTCTGTTGGCAGCATGGCAATGTCTGTTATTCTGGCGCAAAGGTGCAGATATTTGCTTGTACCTGTGATTTTCCTTCTGAGCACTCTTTTCATGTACTGATAAGTGAACGGTTCCATTGTTGGAAGCCGCTTATCATGCAGGGCCCCGCAGGGATGGAGATAAGCCCCTAGTGCCACGCTGGGCAGAGATGGCAAGGTATGTGGCGAGTTTGACAAATTGCCACCATCAAAAGACTTGCCCAACATCATGGCGCGAGCGAGAACGGCAAACGAGGGTTGAGTGTGCATCAGGATATCCATTGCGATTACATATGACATGTCGGCACCAGTTTTTTGAGCGCACCCACGCATAGCAAGAGTGGCCCACCCTTCGTGTGAAGGTGCCCTTCTGATCTCGGCTGAGCGTAAAAGAACGTTTTCACTCCCACTGGTCAAGGAGGCCGAACGCCGCAAGCCTTCCAATGCTCCAAAGCAAGCAACCCACAGACGCATCATGTCGCCGCGGCGTATCAAACATCAAACCCAATGTCCCTGAAAAGACCTTCAAACTGCTCTTACCCAACCCAAACCCAAAAGGCACAGCAGCATCTCCAAGGCGTTCTGGGAGCAGCAATACTCGGCAGGAGGTACGAAGGAGGATGAGACGCGTCGAAAAGGAACCAGCGTGTATCAGAAATGTCTTGAATTGAGGCTCGCTTCAGGAAAGCCTTCAGCGTTGCAGGCAGATGTCGAAAATCGAATGAGGAGAGAGGAAACTGCGAATAATGTCAGCGAGGTCACCGGAAGGAAGATGCAAGAACATGAAGACGCAAGAACATGAAGATGCAAAAGCACGCAGCCAAACTGCGAAATGTCTGCGCTGTTCGTCACCCCAAGCTCAAGGACCGAATGGAAGCGATCTAGCTTGGAGCGATTTTGCCAGGCAGCGCGGAGGTTGATCTTAGGCCTTAGTTGGTCAAGCGCATCCATGGTGACGGTATGGCTGAGAAAAAAGGCCCGTGTGAAAGCAAGTGTGGTTGCGGCAAGGACGTGTCGTCGTTCTGGGCTGACTCACCTTGACAGCAGCAAGAGGAGGAGGAGGAGGAGGAGGAGGAGGAGGAGGAGGAGGAGGAGGTTCAGTGTCACTTGCAGTACGATCCTTCGCAATGGATACTGGCAAGCAGGACAGAGGTTGGAGGACTGCCAGAAAGAAAAAGTCAGCATGCTCTTCGGAACGGGTAAAGACTTCTCCGACTCCAACACGAGAGAGATGTGTGTTCTATCCATCCTCAAGCATCCCCGAATCTCGAAGGAGCATCGGCCGGGATGAAGAGGTTGGCAGAACAGCTTCGATCTCGGGTATTTCGCCTTGCGATTCGCCCTTGGGAAAGTGAGCATCGCACACTTAAGAAACCCTAATGAAACCTTTGGAAGTGTCGAGTCCAACTTGGGGTACTCTGCCTTGCGACGCGCCCATGCGTAGAGAGCGTCGCACGTCAGAAAACCTCATGAATCTCTTGCGATTGTCAAGTTCAATATGGGGTATTCTGCCTTGTGACGCGCCCTCGGACAAACAGTGTCGCACGTTAGAAACCCTCATGAGATTATTGGAAATGTCGAGGCCCTCGTTCTGCGAAGCTCCATGGAGGGGGGAGCACACGTTCAGTTGAGGGCCTTGTGCTCAGTGCTCCAGAGTTCTTACACCTTGTTATGAGCCGAAGCCATGACAGAAGCGAAGCGTCCGCTGGATCAACAGAACATTGATCTAGGGTCTTTGCCTTCACTCGCACATCCATGTAAAGAGACCCGAAGGTCGGATGACGAACTGCCGGCGCCTTGGAGTTGGGAGTATCGGCCGCTCCAAGAGACCCATGAATTGCTGTTGAGATTGTTAAGAATGTGGAAATAACGTACCTTTTCCGTTGAAGACCCGTTGGAGTCGTCGAGAGTGTGGAGGAATGTCGGACCTCTAGTTCAGTGATAGCCATTGGTCTCGGGCTTCCGCTGCTCAAAAGTCCGCGCCCAGCGCTTCATGCATCATCTTACACCTTGTTATGAGCCGAAGCCATGACAGAGGCGAAGCGTCTGCTGGTGCATCTGGAAATTGATCTAGGGCCCTTGCCTTTACTCACACATCCATTGGGCGACCGAGGTCGGATGGCGAAGCGACTGGCAAACCCTGAAAAGATGGTAGTAACATCTTCCCAGGGGGACCCATGAGTAACATGTGCCTTGAAGTGTGCCACCTCTTGCATCAGCCCAGACCTCATGAGAGGAGGACGGGCATCTGCTGGTGTACCGGGTATCCGTTGTTCTGGCGTTCCTGTTCTTACCGCGAAACCATTGGTCTCGGAAGCGCAGCTCAGTGAGAACGCAGCGATGACGCGAGCGTCGTGAGGTGAGCGGCATCAGGTGTCCTGAAGGGTTCCACCCGAGCGACTGGCCAAGAAAACCTGTGAAGAAAAAGAAGTTAGCTGAAGAACTGTCCACATGGGGGAGGGGGTTCGATGGTCGGGTCAGCAGCTTGGTCGCCCGAGGAGCGCTCGAACAGACCTGCTGTGACCCACCCTAGAAGAACTTGAAGAAGTCAGCTGGAGCACTCTCATAAGATGGGGAAGGGGGGATGCTGCAAGAGCAGCGGCGGCAAGGGGTCCCATGTTCCCTGGAACACCAAGCCACGACTGATCGGCTCGAGGACGCAGCTCAGTGAGAGAGGGCGTCCATTAGATGGACGATGGTTTGCTCTTGGGCGACTTAAGACCGCGATTGCCACGAAGAAAGGCCAAGCGCGGAGTGTAGAGTCGCCCGGATGGATGAGGTGAGCCATTCGCACGTGGCAATCCGTCGTAACCCTGGAGCGCAGTCAGTATCGTACCTTCAAGAGCGGGATGTTATTAGCAGCTGATTGGAAGGATGGCTGTAGCCCTGACTGTAACCATGCGCCAAGTTGGAGGGGGGAGGAGGGGGAGGGAAGGCTTGACGCTGGCTGTTTTTGTCATGGGCCGCACCACCCTGCAGCAGGATTTAGCCAAAAGGAAAGCCCATGACTGCCTGGCGGTGCTTCTTCTTGGACGCAAAAAAGACCCACTTTGGCACAGAGGCGTTGCAAACAGCACCGGGGTGCTGTTTTCAGCGCCGCCAAGTGAGTTAGTATCAATGCGTCCGATTGGATGTCTTGTTCTGGGGGAGGGGTTCTTGCTTTGGGGAAGAATCGCTCGCGAGCGAAGGGCTACCGATGATCTGCGGTATGTGTCAGCCAAACGCCTGGGACTCAAGGTTGCCGCAGGTGGCGCGTCGGACGTACGGTCTTTTGCGCGCGAGGTACCACCTCAAGGTGTCTCAGGCAAGACAAGCAGCGCAGGCGCTGTTGTTTGTGCTACTGAGATGGACGGGTTGCAGTCTTATGCGCGCGCGTAGGACAAAGCCGCGAAAGGGGTTGAAGGCCTGATGGCGCCTTGCCCACTCGAGTGCGGCGCGCGCGTGCGCAAAGGTGCAGAGGCGACGCTGCAGGGAATGTTGACACCCGAAGCAGCGCGGCGAGGACCTGTTGTGCATGTCAGTGCTTGCGCAGTGAGAACGGTGGCTGGGATGTGAGAGGACGGGGTTCGACGCGTCTTCTGGAGCTGGAGTTCGTGGGAGCGCGACCGTTGAGTCGCTTCCCGCGGTCTCGAGCAGATCAGGTGTCTGAGGGAGCATGGAGATGCAGAAAGACTTACCTTTTGATGTGATCAAAAGATGCGCAGAAGATTGAAGAGCTTGGAATGTTGGTGGTTGAGTGCAAGTCAAGTGGCGGAGGCGTGGTGGCGAAAGCCAACCTCACTTCACGCGGAGTCGACTGCCAAGCCTACACCGGAAATTAGCGCACGATCTGTCAAATGAGCACGACAGTGATGACTGATCGAGTGTTGACCGAGCGAGGTCGATTGCGGATGCGCGAGTCGCATCTATTGCAGTGGACATCGCGACGAGGGTGTGGACTCACCGTTGCGTGCTCAACACCGTGAGAGCCTGTGAGGCAGCGCTCTTCGATGGCGCACCAGTGCACGCCGGCACGTAGATGCATCGATCTCTGCCACCGATGAGCAAGAGAACGTAGCCATCTTGAACGTGAGACGTGCTTGGGATGCCGCCATGAGCGTGCGAGTGTTGATGATGAGTGGGAGGTGTGGTGGAGCGGTAGTGGAAGAGCAAGCAAACGAAGCGAAGCCGCAGCTCGCTTTGTGCATAAACAAGGGCTCTGCGCACGAGCCACAGGTCACACATGCACGACAGGCCTTCACGAGCAATTGAAGGCATTATACACCTTCACAATGAAACGGGCCAGTTGAAGAATAGAAGCGTTGAGACATCATGTGGGCACTTGCATCGAGTTATTGACATACCGCAATGTCACGCAAGATCTATCTACTGAAAGAAATGTCGGGACTCAACCGCGGCGCCGCTCCAATACAAAGGAGCTGAGAGCTCTCGGAGGACGCGAGGGTGAGGTCCTTTCGATCTACGGTCATTGGAAAAGGAGCCGCATGCCATGAAGGTCTCGCGAGGAGAGGCAAGAGCATCCAAGTGCAGGGGTTGACCGATTTGCTAATTGCAACCTTACACGACCAACTCCACCGGAACGGATCGAGCAGGAATGAGGGAGAAAAGGATTGAAAGCGTGAGGCTGGGATGCCAGATCATATACACACACAAGGCCAGCACAGATCACAGCGCTTGGCGCTAGTCCCCATTGGAACACAACCCGTTGCCTGTACAGCATCAAATCACCCCACCATGGCAGATAGTCGGTTAGACAATGATGTCTGCGGTCATTGATCGATGCTGAGTTTCTGGGCGATTCTTGTCGTGATACAGCGCCCGGTATTTGTGCCCCCCCCAACGCGAACTGTCAAATGCATTCTTGTTCTTTCTTGGTCGACAGTTGCACTGTTTGGATTGAATCTAACTTTGCTTCTACAGCAAGGTCAATGAGAACGAGTGTCAGCCGTTGCTTCTTTGATCCAAGACAGTGTGAGGGGAACCGACAATGCGGCATTGTACAGCACAGGAGAAGGGTTCCATATACTAGGCTCGTTTCACAGCTTCACCAGGGCATCAGAAGCGCATAGAATAACGGACAACGATTGTAAAGCCATCCTCACGAAAGAACCCATCAACTTTTGCTCAGGCAGATGTTCACACCAGCTCTTGTTTTCTTATACTTGTACAAGTCTATTGCAGAACGCGAAAGCGCCAACTCTGAAACGGAAATGATCGCGTCTTATATGGTCACACACCCTGATATTCATCTACCTCCTGAATTGAACCCTGCTTGATACTAGCATCGCCTCGGCGTCGTACCATTTGTGCTCAGCTCCCAAGTTCTTGATCTCTTGGTTCGCTCGTTTCGCTCAAAGACCGCGCAAGAGTGTCATCCAAATGCTCAAACTTGCGTTGAGTGATCGCCAGAATGTAGAGACTGATCGTTTGCGAAGTTCCAAAGAAAGGGCGCTGGAATCTCTCGCGATCGGAGCAAAGGATTGATTGTTCGCGTGTCGAAGATCGGTAAGGAAAGCGCACGTTTATCAGGCGGAATGACTGGAAAGTGGCGGTCAGCGACTGATTGATACGCGATTGAACGAAAAAGCGTTGCTGAGAACAAGGCAAAGGCGTTGATAGGAGAAAGCATTTGAAATGCCAAAGTCTCCACGCCTTGAGGAGGCCTCTTTCAACGATGATGGCTCTTGATGTCTGCGCAAACCATGTCGTTCATGGCGCATGATCTTACCCGCGCGCCACGCGATACGCCTCTTCGTCTTCTTCTGTCAAGGCCAATGAAGTGTCGTATGCCGACAGATCTCTTCGCTTGAAGGGCAGTCATGCTTTTGGCCGTAGCAGGCACGTAATGATTTGCGTGAATGCTGCCTGTGAGCTTCTCACCTGGTCTGCTCCCTGGTGCTCGCCAAAGACGCAGCAGTCCTTGCTGCAGGACGGTCTCTTGTGAGTGTCTTCGGCTCTGATAGCTGTTCTGGAAGGAATGAAAGCCACCCATGATACTCCTGCTGATTCTTCGTTTTCTACCGGCTTCCTGGAGTGTACTGTGTTCGTGTGCGCCGATGCGCAGCATGTTGTTGACGCGAGTTTGGTTCCTTACGGACTCACGATGAGTCGACAGGGTGTCCAGGACTGCTCCTGAGATCTTGCGCACATTTGGCAGGAGACAAGGGAGGAATCGTAGTTTGCTCTCCGCTGCGTTGTTGTTGACCGCAGATGTGAGCTGTCGAACACGGTAGTGTCTTTGGCGACAGTGTTGCGAATTTGCTCATCTTATTGGACCTATGTCAGCGTTTAGATGGTAAGAGATGCTCCGTCGAATAAAATTGTGTGAAAGCATTCGTTTTGGCGGTGTGTTGTCGGACTGAGGCTGGGAATCGGAGCAAGTGAAGCCGCCCAAGACGGCGTACATCGCGGGCAACTATTTCGCTCAATGTCTGCACTGTTTAGTTGACTTTATGGAAGGGTAATATAGATACCGAGAGTTGTTGACGATAAAGAAGATCTTAGGGTTTGCGACAGTGAGTGGCAGATACGGAGGATGTTTTGCTGGAGCTTTGCTTCAAGCAAATGGCGTTGAAGTTTGCTGAGCAACTCCCCATTGCTTGCCCAGATTACCACCACAACAATGGGACAATGGACTACGAGATGCACAAATCAAAATGAGAATGAAAAGGTATCTGGAAAGACTGAAGAAAGTATCTACACGAGCTACGACTTTGGTGTTGCACAGGTCTTGCACAAGATTGCCGAGAAATACAGCGATATCATGCCCCAAAGCGCTGCCGTCTTCTTTCAGCCGCCGTACGCAGGGACCAAAATCATTGGGCAAAGTACCTCCCTAGCTACATGTACTTGGTACGCACATTGACTACGAGGTGCTTTGATGGACTGACTCTTCTCCAAGTACTTGCAAAAGGCAAGAACGTGATGAAAAGAAAATTAATATATGCAGTTGCAGAGGCGACCCGCCTAGAAAGGCGGCTCGATCACTGCAATTGCACCTGGTAAAACCAGTTGATGCTCACATTAGCAGACGCTTTTTCAGATTGAAACCTTGACAACCCGGCCTATTGCCAATGCAAAGGGCGAGAGACATCACGAAAGCACAAGAGAGAGAGAGAGAGAAAGGAGAAAGGCGAACAAGGAGAAAGGCGAACAAGGAGAAAGGAGAACAAGGAGAGAGAGCACCAAGGAAAGTGAGAAGGGCAGCAGCAGCAGCATGGAGAGAGAAAAGCTGTCAGTTGGGAGGTAGGGAAGCAGGTACTTATAGGCAGAGGGCAGGCCGTCGAATCACGCGCCTTGGCATACACGCTAGTCCTATCTCAGCGATCAATTAGGCAGCATTGGTGTCGATTGAGCGAGTTTCGAAGACTCGAGAGGCCTGGAGGGGCACGTGTGTGCGTAGGGGTCATGGGTTTAAGCTCCTTCACCTTGACCATACACTTTGTGGGTGGGTATGAGGGAGGTATGGGAGCAGAACAGGGTGTCTGGCAGTATGTCTTGCGGTTTTGTAGCATGTAAAGACTGTAGATATCAAATGTATTGTTCCCCAATCGACGACGAGAACGGAATGGTCATCATTTACATCATTTCGTACTGGTGAGCTGCTTCGCCTTGCCGTAATGCCATCAGACAGCTCGCTGAGTGTCTCGCCATGACAAGATGTCGAACACATGACCAGACCTTTGCGCAAGGAGCTTCAGGCTCTGGCTCCGTGTACCGATACAAAACTCAAGAGCAAGCAGGCCCGCCTTTGTAATAGACGAGGACAAGCAGACGCGCAAACTGTCTGTATTTGGCGAGACGCACGCTTTGGAAAAAGAACCTTCGACTTGCTCTCTTGCAGCACAAAGCCATCTACAACGTATAGTATATCTATGCGGACTTGCTTCAGATCTGACCCTCCATTTCAGTCTAAACGTGTTGCGAGCATCAGTTACACGCATGAAGCAATCATTGATCTGGCCAGCGGCGACATCTTCGAAGCGGCTGCGAGCAGCGCCAACGATAAAACGCCAGCAACCTCAAACAACTGCAAAACCGCATAAGACAGGGCTGAGGAATCTGAGAAAAGGTTGGATACGTATGGATGCATCGTTCAGTATACCCATCGCCGACTGACGGCGTTCAACTTTAATGACCACAAGGTCCTGTTTCCATATCACTGGACAGACGCTGATAATCAAAGTACGAAGCCACTGATGGCAAACTGCGCACCACACGAGATCAAAGAGATTGTATATGGTGGCCGCGACGGGCGGTTCCCAGCCACCTGACTTTCCGCATCGAGACCGGTGAATCCCCAAACCTTCGTGAAGATGAGCAACCCCGAACGACAGAAAGAGCTGGGGGACAAAGCAATGTGCAAGAGTGCAAGCACGGTACACGAAAAAGAACCCGGATGGCCTCACCGGTACTCGTTGCGTCCACCAAATCATACCTCAAGAACGTCGAAACATCCTGCCTTGAACGCCAAGACCACCTACGTCCGTTGGATCAACGGAAAAGATGCCAGAACAAGCAGCAAACATAGTAGCTGACAAGTGTTGCTCAAACAACGCGCGTAGGTTTGCCAATGAGCACCTAGCAAACCACCAAACGTCACAGCTTCCTGCACCTGCACTCAATCAATGATTGCCAACAAAGACAAGCGAATCTAGCCAAGGTGAGGTAGAGGACAGCCACTTGGAAGAGGTGGTATGAAATACCAGCAACATCCAACGAGCATCGGAACATTTTCAACTGCGTATTCAATCGCTCGCTGAATCGACGAGCACAGCAGGTACATCGATACACATCAGCAATCGTTTTTGATTAGACCATCTGGACAACGTATCTGGAGCAGAGCTCGGGAAGAACAATTTGATCGGCTTCAACACGTCGGTTTTTGGTAGTCGAGGAACGAACAAAGCTGTCAAGAGCCTTCCAACGCCTCCACGAATGCGAAGATGGGAGCAGTTGGACACAATAGCTAAGGAACGGAACGGGAAAAACATCTGTCAAGAGCTTGGAGCACGATTGGATACTTCTGAACACATCTCGCTTCGACAATCTCATGGTTTTGAGAACCGAAGCATATCGCTGGACCCATGCTGCAGCTGACCAAGGTTCAAAGGTGCGAACCTTACTGGATCAGCATCTGGCTTGAATTGGATTGGAGACTCCAACATTGATGTGTGATCGTTGATCTGGCCACCGTACTGAAGAGCGACGAGTGCGGCGAACAACATGTTGTGGCCGTTGACATTGAATGAGATACGTTAAGAATGACCATTTCCCCTTCCATCGGCCAAGGTACCAGGACGAATCTCTCGCGTTTCTTGGGGCCATTGCAAGGTCACGCACCAGACAGAGCCGTCATAGCAGTCGCGCAAGTCTCGTTTCTCGCTCCACATTCTGATGTGTCGTCGTGAGCAACGATGAGCGAGGCACTGAGGATCAATCTAACTTATGCTAGACCGCAGTTGACTCACGACCTTTTTGGCATTCATGTCATGCAATCAATATTCATACAACTTATACCACGCAAGCACTCTGTGACTGGAGGAACAACGCCTTGGGTTGGGAGGAAGAAGATCGCTGAGCAAAGCAAAAGCAGGGCACGATTGGAAAACGGCGATGGTTTGTGTCAATGGATGAGAGAGAGGAAGTTGATTCATTTTTTTTTGTCTAGGGCTCACAAGTACATGCACGCTTGTGTGGCCAATATGCTTCCCACTGGGTCGTGGATATCAATGCATCTTTGACTCTTTTCAAGTGCTTCGGTTGTAGGATTGACAGAAATCGGCTGCATCATGGATTCTCTTCTTTTTGTCTGCATTCGGTGGCATCGTCCATCTCTCAACATCGCGGCGACGGATGCTTGTGATCGGATGCCTTCCATCTCCGCAAAACGCGAGATGCCTCAATCACAAGACAGTCATGATCCAACGCGTATGTTCATCGCATTATCACATGTCAATGTGCTCATTTGAATAGACAACGAACCAGCCTGCAACCAACACGTTTCAACTATTGTCACATGCAAATATCGTCTCTCGCGCAACAATATATCAAATGCTCTCTTTCAAGCCCTCTCTGCTTCTTCTTCTTCTTCTTCCCTCACGAAGAAACCAAAATGACGTGCGCAAAGGCACCACCACTTCCCACCATTTGGGAGGTTGACGAGTGAGTAATCCCATTTCCAGAATTCTCGTTACCATGCTTGAGAAGCTTCCAAAAACGTTGAACATTGGCTGACTCTCGCTTTGCAGAAACATCGAATGCGCCCAAGAGGCAGCAGCAGCGGCAGCAGCAGCAGAAGCCGCAGCAACAACAGCAACAGCAAGAGCGCTGCCGCCGCCGACCGCGACCGACCGCGTCGCAGTCGAAGAGGACACAGGCGAGGGCCTGGATGCCCTCCTTGACGAGTGGGTTTCTGCCCTATGCTTTCATGAGAGAGGATATTTGCTCATACTGTTGCAGGATCAACGAGGAAGATGAGGAGTAAGACGAAGACGAAGACGAAGACGAAGACGAAGACGACGATGATGATGACGACGAAGAAGAAGAAGACGAAGATACTGTCGACGACGACGACGACGACGACGACGACGACGACGACGACAATGACGAAGAAGAGCAAGAAGGAAAAGAAGGAGAAGAAGAAGGCCGCGACCGCAGGCGTCACTTAGATAGCACGCCGAATACCAAAGCGCCTGCTCAGCACCACCCATTGTGCCACTACCAGCGCCTTCCGCATTGCTCCAGGATCACCATTCTCACCGAAGGCACGATTAACCAGCCCTTCAACCTTCTCCCAAGCCACAAATCCCAGATTATCCACGTTCTCTCTTGACAATAGCCCTGCCAGAAGTTTGTGAAGAGGCCCATCCCTGGGCCATGTTGTTGGTGCAGAGTAAGGGTGCTTCTTCCGCTCGTACAGCTCGCGTGTAATAAACGGCTTTGAGGCTTCACGGAGGACCCATTTCTCTATGAAACGGCCACTGGGATCTGAGGCAGAAGGAGGAGACCAGCGTAGCTTGCTTGACGGCGGTAGGTCGTTGACGTATTCGGTGAGATGATGATCCAGGAGAGGGGTGCGGGCTTCGATGGAGTGGGCCATTTCAGTGCGATCACCAAGGCAGGTGAGGAAGATGTTGGCAAGATGGCCTTTGCTCCAGACGTACTGGGCGGAATGAAGAGGATGCCAGGTGTCTAAGATCTTTTGACGAGTGCGACCATCGATGTTGTTTGCGATTGTACGTTGGGGATCTGTGGTGCCAAAAGCAGAGTCTGTCCACGTCGCGAACACGTCGGGCTGGAAGGCTGACATGCTGCTGATGATTGATATGTCGTTGAGCATTCTGCGGGCTACGCTGGGACCCCTGGTGCTGGTGTTCGCGCCGACTGAATCGTAGTATGCTTTTGCAGAAGCTTCGGCCAATTGCGATTGTTCCTCACGCTCAGAGGCTGGCAAAGTGTTGTGGTCCAGCCAAGCAAGATCTTCTTCTCTCAGATAATCTGGCAGGAAAGGCGGATAGCCAGCAAAATGCTCGTCCGCTCCTTCGCCGGTAAGAACAACCTTGTAACCAGCTTCCAGAGGAACCTCACTGAGCGCAAACTTGCCAATGAAGTTGAGGTCGGGGTTGTGATGTTCAGTGTGCCAGGTAGCATCTTCAAACCGACTGGCAAGCTCTGCTTCATTCATGTGCTTTTTCTGGTACTTGACTCCCAGCCATTCTGCAGTGCGGTTGGCGATGGAAGATTCGTCGAAGCCGGAGTCTTCATCGAAAGCGATGCTGAAGCAACAAACCCGTTCATTAGGTGGTGCAGAGCCCATTGCGATGCCTTGCTCTTTGACAAGGTGGGTGATCATGCCTGCAATGACTGAGGAGTCGATACCGCCAGACAGATAGACGCCAATTGGCACATCTGCTCGAAGACGTAGCTTGATCGACTCAAGCATTCGCTCTCTGACTCCTTCGATCATCTCATCTGGAGTTCTTGGGTCAGGAGTTGACTTGTCAGGATACTCCATGTCCCAATATTGCCGTTGTTCGATATGCTCAAGACCTGTACAGGTCAAGTAGTGTCCAGGTCTGACCTTCTGTACGTTCTTGAAGACGGTACGCTCGTCATGATTCCACCCTACATCCTTGAGACTGCGCACATCCCATTCTGGTGTCCACCCAAGTGGCAAAAACGCCTTGATCTCGGCGGCGATGAGCAGTCTTCTGTGAAGAGTTTGTGGATCTTGCTGTATCGTCCAGAACAGAGGTTTTATGCCGTAGCGGTCTCGGACAGCGGTTAAGAACTGAGCCTCCTCGTCGAAAAGCACCACGGCAAACTCTCCACGCAGATAATGCACAAAGTTCAGACCGTGGTGCATGTACAGCGCAATGACAATTTCGCTGTCACTTCGACTTCGGAAGACGTATCCAGTGGTCTCTTCAATTTCCTTCCGTATGCGGTCGTAGTCGTAGAACTCTCCATTCACGACAGCGTGGATCTTGCCGTCAGGGGAGTGGAATGGCTGAGCTCCATCGGGCGAGAGGTCATTGATCGAGAGCCTCACGTGGCCGAGAGCTGCGTCCTAGTGTCAGCCATGAAAGTGCATGCGGTGAAGTGAGGATATACCAGAGTACCAACTCGGTTATCGGCGCTAATCCAATGCCCGCGAGCGTCAGGCCCGCGATGTTTGATCTTGTCAAGAGATAGGTCGAGATCTTGGAGGAGTCTGTCGTGATCTTCGTGATGCGCCGTCTCACTTGAGCACCCGTTTGTGTAGAGATTTGGGTGGCGCGAGGATGAGGAGGGCGAACGGTTTCCAAGGCCAACAACGCAGGAGATGCCGCACATGATAGGCGAACTTAGGATGGCGTATTGCTAAGGCCGGAAGTGCGTGAACTCGTAGAAGTTGAAGAAGAATGATGCAGGTGTGGTGAGAAGATGCCTAGAATACGTGTACTTCTGTAAACAATGTTTGAAGGGTGAACGTGAAAATGCTACTGTGAGGAACTGCAATGTTTCTTGAAAGGCACTCGCAGCCTTTTAAGCTTTCGCTCTGGTTGGCAGCTGCTGCGCGGTTTGCTCTACTAAAATTCCGAGCTGATAAGCAGCGGGTTGAAGCAAGCTCAGCAGAACGGCAGGGTACCTTGGATTGGAAACTTTCGAGGTCTATCGGGACGTGAAGATGATGCGATCAAGCGCAAGGTGACGTCGAGAACGATGCAGGCTAAGGGCTAGATGCTGGCACAAGCTTTCTATAATGCTACCTTATCTGCGTGTATTATTCAGGCCCGTGCTGAATGAGAGATGAGGTATCTGTATGATGAAGAAGGCTGAGATGGTGGTATACACCTTCCGATGGGACGGAGGATCAATTCAGATTGCAAAAATGGATAGAACATGTAGAAGATAACGACTTGCTAGAAGCTAGTGACAACAATTGTTTTTTCGAAGCTTTCGCTTGTTCTTGAAGAGAAGGGATTATCTGAAAATAAGGCTAATATCGCAGGCAAACAAATAGAAAGGTTGAAACAGACCATGCCCAACTCCATCTCACCGGGTCATAGGTGCTGTTTGGTTATCATAAGAATACACGTCCTCCATCGCGTACGTTGTGAAAACGCTGGAGCTTACTTCCTCCTCTGCTGCATGGACATGATCTGGACCAGGCGGACGAAGATGTTGATGAAGTCGAGCTCAAGGCTGATGCTCTCGTTCACGGTGTCCTTGGGCCTCAGACCGCGCTGCGCCATGCGGGCGTGGTTGAGAATCTTCTGGACATCGTAGAGGGTGAAGCCCATGAAGACGGCAAGACCGCCGTAGAGCCAGATGTTCTCGGTCCACGCAAGAGTGCGGATCGCGGTCGCAGGCAGCACCATAGGTGCAAGACCGGAGAGCGCAACAAGGGCAACACCAGCAAGCAGCGGGCCGCCGAGGTATAGGTACTTATCTTGCTTGGCCGTCGCGCCAACAATCGCAATGCTTCCCATGATACCAACAGTGTAAAGACCAGCGCGGGCGAGAATCGCAGGGCTGAAGAAGAACATCGGAGACAGAAGCGCGGCCTGGGTCAGGTTGAAGGTGGCCCAGGAGCCGTACTTGAGCATGTAGTTCGAAGGGTGGGTGTTGTAGCAGACCATCATGCTTCCGATCGAGCCAACGAGACCGATAC
>MSJI02000560.1:0-40373 GCA_001931905.2 Cladosporium sp. IMV 00045 | reverse complement strand
AGCGATCTAGCTTGGAGCGATTTTGCCAGGCAGCGCGGAGGTTGATCTTAGGCCTTAGTTGGTCAAGCGCATCCATGGTGACGGTATGGCTGAGAAAAAAGGCCCGTGTGAAAGCAAGTGTGGTTGCGGCAAGGACGTGTCGTCGTTCTGGGCTGACTCACCTTGACAGCAGCAAGAGGAGGAGGAGGAGGAGGAGGAGGAGGAGGAGGAGGAGGAGGAGGTTCAGTGTCACTTGCAGTACGATCCTTCGCAATGGATACTGGCAAGCAGGACAGGGGTTGGAGGACTGCCAGGAAGGAAAAGTCAGCATGCTCTTTGGAACGGGGAAAGACTTCATCGACTCCAACAAAAGAGAAATGTGTGTTCTATCCATCCTCAAGCATCCCCGGATCCCGAAGGAGCATAGGCCGGGATGAAGAGATTGGCAGACAAGCTTCGATCTCGGGTCTTCCGCCTTGCGATTCGCCCTTGGGCAAGTGAGCATCGCACACTTAAGAAACCCTCATGAAACCTTTGGAAGTGTCGAGTCCAACTTGGGGTACTCTGCTTTGCGACGCGCCCATGCGTAGAGAGCGTCGCACGTCAGAAAACCTCATGAAACTCTTGCGATTGTCAAGTTCGAATCTGAGGTATTCTGCCTTGCGACGTGCCCTCGGACAAACAGTGTCGCACGTTAGAAACCCTCATGAGACTCTTGGAAATGTCGGGGCCCTCGTTCTGCGAAGCTCCATGAAAGGGCCATGGGGGAGGCGGGGAGCACACGTTCATTTAGGGCCTCGTGCTCAGTGCTCCAGAGTTCTTACACCTTGTTATGAGCCGAAGCCATGACAGAAGCGAAGCGCTTACTGGATCAACAGAACATTGATCTAGGGTCTTTGCCTTCACTCGCACATCCATATAAAGAGACACGAAGGTCGGATGACGAATTGCCGGCGCCTTGGAGTTGGGAGTATCGGCCCGCTCCAAGAGACCCATGAAATGCTGTTGATATTGTTGAGGATGTGGAAATAACGTACCTTTTCCGTTGAAGACCCGTTGGAGTTGTCGAGAGTGTGTGGAGGAATGTCGGACCACTAGTTCAGTAAAAGCCATTGCTCTCGGGCTCCCGCTGTTCAAAAGTCCGCGCCCAGCGCTCCATGCATCATCTTACACCTTGTCATGAGCCGAAGCCATGACAGAAGCGAAGCGTCTGCTGGTGCATCTGGACATTGATCTAGGGCCCTTGCCTTTACTCACACATCCATTGGGTGACCGAGGGTCGGATGGCGAAGTGACTGGCAAACCCTGAAAAGATGGTAGTAAGATCTTCTCAGGGGGACCCATGAGTACAGTGTGCCTTGGAGTGTGCCACCTCTTGCATCAGCCCAGACCTCATGAGAGGAGGGCGGGCATCTGCTGGTGTACCGGGTATCCGTTGTTCTGGCGTTCCTGTTCTTACCGCGAAACCATTGGTCTCGGAAGCGCAGCTCAGTGAGAACGCAGCGATGACGCGAGCGTCGAGAGGTGAGCGGCATCGGGTGTCCTGAAGGGTTCCACCCGAGCGACTGGTCGAGAAAATCTGTGAAGAAAAGAAAGTTAGCTGAAGAACTGTACACAGGGGGAGGGGGTGCGGTGGTCGGGTGAGCCGCATCGGGTGTCCTAAAGGGTTCCACCCGAGCGACTGCGCAAGGCAACCTGTGAAGAAAAAAAAGTTAGCTGAAGAACTGTACACATGGGGGAGGGGATGAGTTGTCGGGTCAGCAGCTTGGTGGCCCGAGGAGCGCTCGGACAGACCTGCTGTGACCCACCCTAGAAGAAGATGAAGAAGAAGTCAGCTGAAGCACTCTCATAAGATGGGGAAGGGGGGTTGCTGCAAGAGCAGCGGCGGCAAGGGGTCCCATGTTCCCTGGAAGACCAAGCCACGCCCGATTGGGTCGAGGACGCAGTTCAGTGAGCGAGGGTGTCCATTAGATGGATGATGGTTTGCTCTTGGGCGACTTAAGACCGCGCTTGCCACGAAGAAAGGCCAAGCGCGGAGTGTAGAGTCGCCCGAATGGATGAGGTGAGCCATTTGCACGTGGCAATCCGTGGTAACCCTGGAGCGCAGTCAGTATCGTATCTTCGAGAGCGAGACGTTATCAACAGCTGATTGGAAAGATGGCTGTAGCCCTGACTGTAACCATGCGTCAAGTTGGAGGAGGGAGGGCTTGATGCTGGCTGTTTTTGTCAAGGGCCGCACCGCCCTGCAGCAGGATTTAGCCAAAAGGAAAGCCCATGACCGCCTGGTGATGCTTATTCTTGGACGCTTTCAAGACTCAGTCTGGCACCAAGGCATTGTTGACAGCACCGAGGCACTGTCAACATCGCCGCCAAACGAGCTAGAAGCTCAAGACGTCCGACTGAATGCATTGTCTTGGGTAGGAGCGCTTGCTTTGGGGAAGGATCGCTCGCGAGCGAAGGGTTACCGTTGATCTGCTCGATGCTTGCGACACAACGAGTGCTAACGGGGAGGGTGGCAGTGATGGTGTGCGAAGTGTGGCAGGGCAGGCTATGGATGACCTGCGGTATGTGTCAGCCAAACGCCTGGGACTCAAGCCTGATTGCAGGCGGCGCGTCGGACATACCATTGTGAGCGCGTGAGTTGCCACCTCAAGATGTCTCAGGCAAGACAAGCAGCGCAGACGCTGTTTGTTAGGCAGGCTACTGAGATGGACGCGTTGCAGTCTTGTGCGCGCGCGCAGGACAAAGCCGCGAAAAGGGTTGAAGGCCTGATGGCGCCTTGCCCACTCGAGTGCGGCGCGCGCGTGCGCGAAGGTGCAGAGGCGACGCTGCAGGGAGTGTTGACACCCAAAGCAGCGCGCTGAGGACCTGTTGCGCATGTCAGTACTTGCGCAGTGAGAATGATGGCTGGGATGTGAGAGGAGGGGTTTTGACGCGTCTGCTGGAGCTGGAGTTCGTGGGAGCGCGACCGTTGAGTCGCTTCCCGCGGTATCGAGCAGATCAGGTGTGTGAGGGAGCGTGGAGATGCAGAAAGACTTACCTTTTGATGTGATCAAAAGACGCGCAGAAGATTGAAAAGCTTGGAATGTTGGTGGTTGAGTGCAAGTCAAGTGGCGGAGGCGCGGTGGCGAAAGCCAACCTCACTTCACGCGGAGTCGACTGCCAAGCCTACACCGGAAATTAGCGCACGATCTGTCAAATGAGCACGGCAGTGATGACTGATCGAGTGTTGACCGAGCGAGGTCGATTGCGGATGCGCGAGTCGCATCTATTGCAGTGGACATCGCGACGAGGGTGTGGACTCACCGTTGCGTGCTCAACACCGTGAGAGCCTGCGAGGCAGCGCTTTTCGACGGCACACCAGTGCGCGGTGGCACGAAGATGCATCGATCTCTGCCATCGATGAGCAAGAGAAGGTAGCCATCTTGAACGTGCGACGTGCTTGGGATGCCGCCATGAGCGTGCGAGTGTTGATGATGGGTGGGAGGTGTGGTGGAGCGGCAGTGGAAGAGCGAGCAAACGAAGCGAAGCCGCAGCTCGCTTTGTGCATAAACAAGGGCTCTGCGCACGAGCCACAGGTCATGCATGCACGACAGGCCTTCACGCGCAATTGAGGGTATTATTCACCTTCACAATGAAACGGCCCAGTTGAAGAATAGAAGCCTTGAGACATCATGTGGGCACTTGCATCGAATTATTCACATACCGCAATGTCACGTAAGATCTATCTACTGAAAGAAATGTCGGACCTCAACCGCGGCGCCGCTCCAATACAAAGGAGCTGAGAGCTCTCGGAGGACGCGAGGGTGAGGTCCTTTCGATCTACGGTCAATGGAAAAGGAGCCGCATGCCATGAAGGTCTCGCGAGGAGAGGCAACAGCATCGCAGTGCAGGGGTGACGGTGACCGATGCGAACTTTCACACGACCAAATCGCGCGCAATGGATCAGGTCGGAATGAGGGAGAGAAGGATTGAAAGCGTGAGGCTGGGATGCCAGATCATATACACACACAAGGCCAGCACAGATCACAGCGCTTGGCGCTAGTCCCCATTGGAACACAACCCGTTGCCTGTACAGCATCAAATCACCCCACCATGGCAGATATTCGGTTAGGCAATGATGTCTGCGGTTATTGATCGATGCTGAGCTTCTGGGCGATTCTTGTCGTGATACAGCGCTCGGCATTCGTGGACCCCTGGACGCGAACTGTCAAATGCATTCTTGTTCTTTCTTGGTCGCCAGTTGCACTGTTTGGATTGAATCTACTTTTACTTCTACAGCGGGGTCAATGAAAACGAGTGTCAACCGTTGTTTCTTTGATCCAAGACAGCGTGGGTGGAACCGACAATGCGGCTATTGTACAGCACAGGAGAAGGATTTCATATGCTAGGTTCGTTTCACGACTTTACCAGAGCATCAGAAGCGCATAAAACAATGGACAAGACTGTTGAGCGATCGTCACGAAAGAACCCGTCAACCTTTGCTCAAGCAGATATTCAAGCTAGCTCTTGCTTTCTTGTACTTGTACAAGTCTGTTGTGGTGCGCGAAAGCGCCAACTCTGAGACGTAAATGATCGCGTCTTGTATGCTCACACACACTGATATTCATCTACCTCCTGAATTAAACCCTGCTCTGTAATAGCTTCGCATCCACGTCGTAAATCATCATTTGTGCTCAGCTCACAAGCTCTTGATCTCTTCATTCGCTCGTTTCGCTCAAAGACCGCGCAAAGAGAGGTGTCGTTCAAATGCTCAAACTTGCGTTGAGTGATCGATGTAATGTAGCAATCGATCGTTTGCGAAGTTTCATGGAAGGCTCGCTGGATCCTCTCGCGATCGGAGCAAAGGAATCGTTGTTCGCCTGTCGAAGATCGGTAGGAAAAGCGCACGTTTATCAGGCGAAATGACTGGAGAGTGGCGGTCAGCGACTGATTGATACGCGATTGAACGAAAAACCGTTGCCGAGGGCAAGGTGAAGGCGTTGACAGAAGAGGGCATCTGGAATGCCAAAATCTCCATGCCTCGATGACGCACTCTTTCAACGACGATGGCTCTTGATGTCAGCGCGCACCATGTCGTTTGTGGCGCATGACCTTGCACGCGCGCCACGCGATCCGCTTCTTCGCTCCTCTGTCAAGGCCAATCAAGTGTCGTGTATCGACAGATCTCTTTGCTTGAAAGGGCAGTCATGCTTTTGATCGTGGCATACACGTAGTGATTTGCTTGGAATGCTGTCCGTGAGCTTCTCACCTTGTCTGCTCCCTGGTGCTCGCAAAGCGCGCAGCAGTCCTTGCTGCAGAACGGTCTCATGTGAGTATCTTCGGCTTTGATAGCTGTTTCGGGAGAACTGAAATCCAATCATGATACTCTTGCTGTTTGTTCGTCTTTTACCGGCTTCCTGGATCTGGTGGAGCGGTACTGTGTTCGTGCGTGCCGATGCTCATCATTTTGTTGACGCGACTTTGGTTTTATGCGGACTCATGATGATTCGACAGGGTATCCAGAACCGTTCCTAAGATCTTGCGCACATTTGGCAGGAGAAAAGAGAGGAATCGTAGTTTACTCTCCGTTGCGTTGTTGTCGACCGCAGGTTTGAGCTGTCGAACACGGTGGTGTCTTTGGTGACAGTGTTGCGAATTTGCTCATTTTATTGAACCTATATCAGCCGTTAGATGGTGAGAGATACTGCGTCGAATAAAATTGCTTGAAAGCATTCGTTTTGGCGGTTTGCTGTCGGGCTGAGGTTGGGCATGGGAGCAAGCGAAGCCGCCCAAGACGGCGCACATCGCGGGCGACCATTTCGCAAAATGTCGACACGGCTTAGTTGATCTCATGGGAGGGTAATATAGATACCGATAGTTGTTGACGACACACAAGATCTTAGATTTTGCGACAGTGAGTGATAGATCCGGAGGATGTTTTGCTGGAGCTTTGCTTAAAGCAAATGGCGTTGAAGTTTGCTGAGCAGCTCTCTCACCACAGCAACGGGACAATGAACTACGAGATGCACACATCAAAATGGACATGATTATCTGGAAAGACTGAAGAGAGTATCTACACGAGCTACGACTTTGGTTGTTGCATAGGTGTTGCACAAGATTGTCGAGAGATACAGCGATTCCAAGCCCCAAAGCGCTGAGATCTTCCTCCAGCTGCCGTACGCAGGGAACAGAACCACTGAGCAAAGTACCTCCCTACCTAGCTACATGTACTTGACGCGCACATTGACTACGAGGTGGTTTGATGGACTTTCTCTTCTCCAAGTACTTGCAAAAGGCAAGAACGTGATGAAAAGAAAATGGATGTATACAATTGCAGAGGCGACCCGCCTAGAAAGGCGGCTCGATTACTGCATTTGCATCTGGTAAAACCAATTGGTGCTCACATTAGCAGACGCGTTGTCAAACTGAACTCTTGACAACCCGGCCTATTGCCAATGCAAAGGGCGAGGGACATCACGTTAGCAGAAGAGAGAGAGAGAGATGAAGTGAGAGCGAGGAGAAAGGAGAACAAGGAGAGAGAGCACCAAGGAAAGCGAGAAGTGGCAGCAGCAGCAGCAGCAGGATGGAGAGAGAAAAGCTGACAGTTGGGAGGTAGGGAAGCAGGTACTTATAGGCAGAGGGCAGGCCGTCGAATCACGCGCCTTGGCATACACGCTAGTCCTATCTCAGCGATCATTTAGGCAGCATTGGTGTCGATTGAGCAGGTTTAGAAGGCTCGAGAGGCCTCGAGCGGCACGTGCGTGCGTAGGGGTCATGGGCTTGAGCTCCTTCACCTTGACCATACACTTTGTGGGTGGGTATGAGTGAGGTATGGGAGCAGAACAGGGTGTCTAGCAGTCTGTCTTGCGATCTTGTAGCATGTAAAGACTGTAGATATCGAATGTATTATTCTCCAATTGATGATGGGAACGGAAAGGTGATCACTTCCTTCATTTCGTAGTGGTGAGCTGCTTCGCCGTGCCGCAATGCCATCAGACAGCTCGCTGACCGTCTGGGCGTGGTAAAATGTCGAAGATGTAACCAAACCTTTGCGCGAGGAGCTACAGGCCCTGGCTTCATGTGTCGATACAAAGCTCAAAGAACAAGCAGGCCCGCCTTCTTTGTAAAAGACAATGACAAGCAAACGCGCAAACTATCTGTAACTATTTGGCGAGACGCCCGCTTTGGAAAGAGAACCCTCAACTTGCTCTCCTACAGAACGAAACCATCTACAACGCGCAGTAGGCCTATGCGGATCTTGATTGCTTCAGCTCTGACCGATCTCAATCTCCATCCCAGTCTAAACGCGTTGTGAGCATTACACGCATGGAGCAATCGTTGCTCTGGCCAGCAGCGACATATTCGAAGCGACTGCAAGCAGCGCCAACGACAAAGCGCAGCAGCTTCAAACGACTTTAGGATCGCATAACACAAGGCTGAGGAATGTGGTAAAAGATTGGGTACGCATCGATGCATAGCCAAGTACGTCCGTCGCATACTGGCGGCGTTCGATCTTGATAACCACAAGCACCTTTTTTCAGATCATTGGGCAAGCGCTGATTCTCGAGCCACGAAGCTACTCATGGCAAGCTACACACGACATGAGGTCAAAGAGATTGTACACGATGACCGCGACGGGCGGTTTCCCCGACACCTGAATTTCGATAGTCATTGAGACCGGTGAATTCCCAGACCTTCGCGAAGATGAGCAACCCCAACAGACAGAAAGAGCTGAGAAACAAAGCAATATGCAAGAGCGCAAGCACGGTCCACGAAAAAGAACACGGATGGCCTCGCCGGTACTCATTGCGTCCACCAAACCATATCTCAAGAACGGCGAAGCATCCTGCCTTGAAAGCCAAAACCACCTACGTCCGTTCAAACAAAGAAAACGGTGTCATAGCAATCAGAAAACACAGCAACTGGCAGGTCTTGCTCGAGCAACGCGCGTAGGTTTGCCAGCAAGCACCTAGCAAACCACCGAACGCCACAGCTTCCTGCTCCTGCACTCAAGCAATGACTGCCAACAAATACAAGCGAATCTAGCTAAGGTAAAGTAGAAAGCAGCCACTCGGAAGAGGTGGTATAAAGGAACAGCAGCATTCAACGAGCATCGGAACATTCTCAACCGCGTATCGAATCGCTCGCTGAATCGACGAGCACAACAGGTAACTTACATCAATACAAATTGGCAATGACTTTTGTTTCAGGCATTCTGGACGACATATCCGGACCAGCGCATGGGAAGAACAATTTGGTCGGCTCGAAGACCACTGGCACACGACAACCACCTCGTCACGCCTTCTAGGTGTACCGCAAGTCCAGATCCTAATCAACCTCGAGATCTTTTCCTCCACGCTCAAGCCATCATCCTTTTTTCAAAAGAGCCGAGCAAAATTGCAAAGACCAAACTCTCACGCTCGTGCGCGCATCTAAACACGTCGGGTTTCGACAGTCGAAGAAGGGACAAGTTGTCGAAAGCCTTTCAACGCCTCTATGAATGTGAAGACGTGAGTAGTTGGACACAATAGCTAGGGGATGGAAGGGGTCAAACATCTGTCAAGAGCTTGGAGTACGACTGGATACTTCTGAACACATCTCACTTCGACAATCTCGTTATCTTGAGAGCTTAACTGGAGCATACCGCTGAATCCATGCTGCTGCTGCTGCTGCTGCTGCTGCTGCCGCTGGGCAAGCTTCAAAGACGCTGACTTTACCGGGTCAGCATCTGGGTCGGAGTGGATTGGAGACTGAAATTGATCTATGATCTTCGATCTTGTTACCGTCCTTGCGAGCGACAAGTGCGGCGAACGACATGTTGCGGGCGTTGAAAGTCATTGAGATAGAAGTGACCATTTCCCCCTCCACCGGTCAAGGTACCAGAACGAGATCTCTCGCGTTTCCCGGAGCCAGTGCAATGTTACCCTCTGGAAGGAGCCATCATAGCAGTCGCGCCAGTCTCGATTCTTGCTCTACGTTCTGATGTGTCGTCGTGGGCAACGATTAGCGAGGCAAAGAGGATCAGTCTATGCTATCACTTACCCCAATTACCTCACAGCCTTATCGACATTCGTATCACGCAACATCCACGCAACATCAACTGCACAAGCGATCCTTGATTGGAGGAACAGCACCCTCGGTGACAGGGAGATGATCACTTAGCAAAGCAGAGGCAGAGCATGATTGGAAAATGGCATGGTTTTGTGTCAATAGATGAGAGAGCAAGTTATCCATGGTTCAAAAGTATTCTCAGCGGCCGATATGGTTCAAACTGCGCCCTAGACTCCAATGCCTATTCCGTTGGTTTCCGTTGCAGGATCAATATACGTCGACTGTATCATGGGTTCATTCTTTATCAGCATCCGATGCCATCGTTGATCGCTCGATATCGCCGCGACGAAAGCTCGTGATTGATTACCTTCCATCTCCATGAGAAGTGAGATGCTTGTATCACAAGACAGCCATTATCCAACGCGTATGTTCATCGCATGATCACATGTCAACTTGCTCATTCGAACAGGCAACGAACTGGACTGCAACCAACGCGTTTCAACCATTGTCACATGCACCTATTGTTCCTCGCGCAAGAAAATATCAAATGCCTTCTTCCAAGTCCTCTCTGCCTCTTCTTCTTCTTCTTCCCTCACGAAGAAACCAAGATGAGGTGCGCAAAGGCACCACCACTTCCCACCATTTGGGAGGTTGACGAGTGAGTCCTCCCATTCCTAGCTCCATATTTGAGATGCGCCCAATGATCCTGAACATTGGCTGACTTTCGCCTCCCAGAAACATCGAATGCGCCCAAGAGGCAGCAGCAGCGGCAGCAGCAGCAGAAGCCGCAGCAACAACAGCAACAGCAAGAGCGCCGTCGCCGCCGACCGCGACCGACCGCGTCGCGGTCGAAGAGGACACAGGCGAGGGCCTGGATGCCCTCCTTGACGAGTGAGTTTTGCACCTGATAGTTTTATGTCAGAGGACATTTGCTCATACTATTACAGGGTCAACGAGGAAGACGAGGAGTAGGACGAAGACGAAGACGACGACGAAGAAGAGGAAGAAGAAGAAGATGACGACGATGACGATGACGATGACGATGATGAAGATACTGTCGACGACGACGACGACAACGACGAAGAAGAGGAAGAAAGAGAAGAAGGAGAAGAAGGCCGCCACCGCAGGCGTCATTTAGATAGCACGCCGAATACCAAACCTCCTGCTCAGCACCACCCATTGTGCCACTACCAGCGCCTTCCGCATTGCTCCAGGATCACCATTCTTACCGAAGGCACGATCTACCAGCCCTTCCACCTTCTGCCAAGCCACAAAGCCCAGATTATCCACGTTTGCTCTTGTCAATAGCCCTGCCATAAGTTTGTGAAGAGGACCATCGCGAGGCCAAGTTGTAGGTGCAGAGTAAGGGTGTTTCTTCCGCTCGTACAGTTCGCGTGTGATAAACGGCTGTGAAGCTTCGCGGAGAACCCATTTCTCTACGAAACGGCCACTGGGATCCGAATCAGAGGGGGAAGACCAGCGTAGCTTGCTTGACGGCGGCAGGTTGTTGACGTATTCGGTAAGATGATTATCCAGAAGGGGTGTGCGGGCTTCAATGGAGTGGGCCATTTCGGTGCGATCTCCAAGGCAGGTGAGGAATATGTTGGCCAGATGGCCTTTGCTCCAGACGTACTGAGCGGAATGGAGGGGATGCCAAGTGTCCAAGATTTTTTGACGAGTGCGGCCATCGATGTTGTTTGCAATTGTACGCTGGGGATCAGTGGTGCTGAATGCAGAGTCTGTCCATGTCGCAAACACGTCGGGTTGAAAGGCGGACATGCTGCTGATGATTGATATGTCGTTGAGCATTCTGCGGGCTACGCTGGGACCTCTTGTGCTGGTGTTCGCGCCAACTGAATCGTAGTATGCTTTTGCAGAAGCTTCGGCCGATTGCAATTGTTCCTCGCGCTCAGGGGCTGGCAAAGTGTTGTGGCCCAGCCAAGCAAGATCTTCTTCTCTCAGGTAGTCAGGTAGGAAAGGCGGGTAGCCAGCAAAATGCTCGTCCGCTCCTTCGCCAGTGAGGACGACCTTGTAACCAGCTTCAAGCGGAACCTCACTGAGCGCAAACTTACCAACGAAGTTGAGATCGGGGTTGTGGTGTTCAGTGTGCCAGGTAGCATCTTCAAATCGACTGGCAAGCTCTGCTTCGTTCATGTGCTTCTTCTGGTACTTGACTCCCAGCCATTCTGCTGTGCGGTTGGCAATGGACGACTCATCGAAGCCGGAGTCTTCGTCGAAAGCGATGCTGAAGCAGCAGACCCGTTCATTAGGTGGCGCAGAGCCCATGGCGATGCCTTGCTCTTTGACCAGGTGGGTCACCATGCCTGCAATGACCGAGGAGTCGATACCGCCAGACAGATAGACGCCAATGGGAACATCTGCTCGAAGACGCAGCCTGATCGACTCAAGCATTCGCTCCCTAACCCCTTCAATCATCTCCTCCGGAGTTCTTGCGTCAGGAGTTGACTTGTGGGGATACTCCATATCCCAATATTGCCGCTGTTCGATATGCTCAAGACCCGTACAGGTCAAGTAGTGTCCAGGCCTGACCTTCTGCACGTTCTTGAAGATGGTACGCTCGTCATGATTCCACCCTGCATCTTTGAGACTGCGCACATCCCATTCTGGTGTCCACCCAAGTGGCAAGAATGCCTTGATCTCGGCAGCGATGAGTAGTCTTCTGTGAATACTCTGTGGATCTTGCTGTATCGTCCAGAAGAGGGGTTTGATACCGTAGCGGTCTCGAACAGCGATCAGAAATTGAGCTTCCTCGTCGAAAAGCACCACGGCGAACTCCCCACGCAGATAATGTACAAAGTTCAGGCCATGTTGCATGTACAGCGCGATGACGATTTCGCTGTCACTTCGGCTTCGAAAGACGTATCCGGTGGTATCTTCGATTTCCTTCCGTATGCGGTCGTAGTCGTAGAACTCTCCGTTTACGACAGCGTGGACCTTGCCATCAGGGGAGTGAAAAGGCTGGGCTCCGTCGGGCGAGAGGTCATTGATCGAGAGCCTCACGTGGCCAAGAGCTACGCTCTACTGTCAGCTATGAAAGTGCATGCGGTGAAGTGAGGATATACCAGAGTACCAACTCGGTTATCGGCGTTAATCCAATGCCCGCGAGCGTCAGGTCCGCGATGTTTGATCTGGTCAAGTGATCGGTCGAGATCTTGGAGGATTTTCTCGTGTTCTTCGCGATGCGCCGCGTCACTTGAGCAACCATTTGTGCAGCAATCTTGGTGGCGCGAGGACGAGGAGGGCGAAGGGTCTCCAAGGCTGACGACGCAAGAGACGCCGCACATGATGGGCAAGCTTAGGATGGCTTATTGCTAAGGCCGGAAGTGCGTGATCTCGTAGGAGTCAAGGATGAACGATGCAGGTGTGGTGAGAAGATGCGTAGAATACTTCTGTAAATAATGTTTGAAGGGTGAACTTGAAAACGCTACTGTGAGGAATTGCAGTGTTTCTTGAGAGGCATTCGCAGCCTTTTAAGCTTCTGCTCTGGCTGGCAGCTGCTGTGCGGTTTGCTCTACTCAGATTCCGAGCTGATAAGCAGCGGGTTGAAGCAAGCTCAGCAAAACGGCAAGGTACCTCAGATTGGGAACTTTGGGAGGTCTATCGGGACGTGAAGATGATGCGATCAAGCGCAAGGTGACGTCGAGAACGATGCCGGCTACGGGCTAGATGCTGGAACAAGCTTTCTATAATCCTACCTTATCTGCGTGTATTATTCAGGCCCGTGCTGAATGGAGAAATGAGGTATCTGTATGATGAAGGCCGAGATAGTGGTATACACCTTACGATGGGATACGATGGGAGGGAGGATTAATTCAGATTGCACAAATGGATAGAACACGTAGAAGATACTGTACTGACTTGCTAGAAGCAAATGACAATAATTGTTTTTCGAAGCTTTCGCTTGTTCTTGAAGAGAAGGGATTATCTGAAGATAAGGCTAATATCGCAGGCAAACAAGTAGAAAGTTTGAAAAAGATCATGCTCAACTCCATCTCACCGGGTCATAGGTGCTGTTTGGTTATCATAGGAATACACGTGCTCCATCTCGTCCGTTGTGGAAAACGGTGGAGCTTACTTCCTCCTCTGCTGCATGGACATGATCTGGACCAGGCGGACGAAGATGTTGATGAAGTCAAGCTCCAGGCTGATGCTCTCGTTCACGGTGTCCTTGGGCCTCAGACCACGCTGGGCCATACGGGCGTGGTTGAGAATCTTCTGAACATCGTAGAGGGTGAAGCCCATGAAGACGGCAAGACCGCCGTAGAGCCAGATGTTCTCGGTCCAGGCAAGAGTGCGGATCGCGGTCGCAGGGAGCACCATAGGTGCGAGACCGGAGAGCGCAACAAGGGCAACACCGGCAAGCAGCGGGCCACCGAGGTATAGGTACTTATCTTGCTTGGCCGTCGCGCCAACAATCGCAATGCTTCCCATGATACCAACAGTGTAAAGACCGGCGCGGGCGAGAATCGCAGGGCTGAAGAAGAACATCGGAGACAGAAGCGCGGCCTGGGTCAGGTTGAAAGTGGCCCAGGAGCCGTACTTGAGCATGTAGTTCGAAGGGTGAGTGTTGTAGCAGACCATCATGCTTCCGATCGAGCCAACGAGACCGATACCAAGGACGAGCCACGGGTTGGCAGACATAAGACGGTAAGACCAGCCGTTCATGTGCAGGGCGCGCGCGGCAACACCGATGATGCCAACGCCGAGACCAGTGTGCAGGAAAGTGTCATTGAGGTATTCGCGCTCGTACAGAGGCATGCCGCCATCTTCACGGGTTTCGCGGTTGAAGACCAGGTTGATTGCGAGCAGGGTGCCGCCGAAGATGGCACCGCCGTAGATGAGGCGCTGGGTCATGTTGCCTTGAGCAAGAGGGTTCTGAGGCGTCTGGGTCTGGTAGCCACGGCGGGAGGCCTGGCGGAAAGAGCTGCGGAAGACATTCTGCTGGCTGCTGGTGATGAATGAACGGAGTGGCGTGGATTGCTTCGTGAAGGCGGTTTTGACGGGTGCCTGCGCCTGGGTTTGGAAGCTCCGGGAGGCGATTTGAGGTGCTTGCTTGAGCGCATTGACGACGGCGAAGGGCCGCCTGAGCATGAACGCCATGTTGATGGACAAATGGCGGATGAGGTGGTTGATGGTGATGATGGGGAAGAGAGAGGAGGATGGCAAAGGCAGAAGAAGCAAGCGCCTAATGGTATGGATCGAGTGGACTAACGATCGTCTAGCTCTCTGTACGTCACGATGTCCCGCGGCTTGGCAGGTTTGCTGTGAATCGGACTTTGGCGGCTCGGAATTTTCGAGAATACCATGCGATATATCCGTCTATCACTTACACGAGTACCGTTGGAATCACTGGAACATTCTAGTAGTATTTTACCATGTATACTATACGTACTGGAGCCGCTTTTGAGCCCCAAAGAGGATGCAGGTGATGGCTGCCACAGCTGCTATCGTATGTCTGCCTTACTCAGCAAAGAACTGCTTCGGAGAGTGGCGATCAGCTTGAAAAGCTATAGGGGTCCCTTACGACCGAGAATACGAGCGGGAGCCATAAGCGAAGAAAATACAGACGTGTATGATCACAATCGCGGAATAATAGAATACAGGCTGAATATTCGTATCTTTTGCTCAATTACGATCCTATCAGGTACGCCAGAACAGTAATGCTAACCAACATGCCGATCGACAATATTCCTAAAGCTTGTGGCCAGGCCCTCACAGACAGCCAGCACAATCAATAGAGACGAGGGCGGAAGCCTGTGCAGACCAATGCAGCTAGGGAATGCCATCCCTTTTGTGGTTGATCCATCTTTGCCTTGGGAATCCTGAATTGTTATTGAGAAGCAGCATCTTGCGAGATGTGAATCCGTGTGGCTTCTATACAGCACATTCGCTCTTCTATCGCGTTGACCACTTCCCGAGCTTTTTCGAAAGCAATCGTCGGGCACCTCGGGAGACAACCATGATACTGGCCTTATCTGTGATTCTGATGTATAGCGGTGGTCCAAGTAATATAAACCTCCTCTGGATCATCTTGCACCCTTGGCTACATTTCTTTGCACGCGTCCAACTTGGGACGGGAATCAGCCCACGCTGGTCGAAGAAGAAGCACGCAAGAACTCTTGAGCATGTGGCTGGCAGCATGGCTTGGTGTAAGGTCTAGAGATCAAGTAAACCTACCCACCTATTTTCTTTTCGACTCCAATGAGTTCATTGGTGACTTTTCTGCTGGACAAGTGCCATCAACCTGAGAAGCATAGCTTGGACCGAGGCATTACAATATCCTTTGCTTGGATAGGGCGGATATGCAGGGCCGCTCTCCCCCAGATAATAGCGGGTTGCTGCCGCCATTCTGAGATGACGTGGCTGGAAGCGCGTGCATACATGTAGCTCCATGTCCCTGTAACGGGTAAGTCCCTTGGTCGTTTGGAGGCAGCCTTATCACCTTTCAACCACATGTATTCCACTTCTACTTTCCTGTTCTTTAGCATTACCAGATCCCGGTGATCATCGTTGTATCAACACACCCAAATCATCGGGGACCGGCTCCCAAAGCGCCGCCATGAACATCTTCCGCATCCTGGCCGACGCCTCGCATGCCGCGTCCAAGATCACCCTTCTGATCGCGATTCATCGCAATAGCTCCGCAGAAGGTGTTTCTCTCTTGACCCAGATCCTCTACACTCTTGTGTTTGGCACGCGGTATCTGGATCTGTTCTGGGTAGCTCCAAATTACCACTGGTGGAACTTCTTCTTCAAGCTCTTCTACATCTCCACTTCCTTCTATGTCGTCTATTTGATGATGCGCGTATACCCGCGTACGAGGGAAAAGGAGGCAGCATGGAAAATCACCACTTGGAGTCTGGGAGCGTGTGCGCTCAGTGCTCCGGTAGTCACCGTTGTTCTCGGTCAGTGGCATGGACAGTTCTTTTCCGAGGTAAATATGCGCCGCGCCTTGTCCGAGTCAAGATCTACAGCTAACACCCAACAAGCTGCTTTGGACGTTCAGCATAGAGCTCGAATCTGTATGCGTGCTCCCGCAGTTGCAACTCCTCCGCCAGACCTCCGTACCTACCGTGCTCGATAGCTACTACCTCGTCACGCTTGGTAGCTACCGCTTCTTCTACATCCTCAATTGGATCTACCGTAAAGCTACGGGAGATCGTTTCGATCCAATCGCCATGATCTTCGGCATCATACAAACCCTCCTCTACATCGATTTTGCATGGGTATACTACAGCAGACAGCGCGTCAAGCTACGGGGTGGAGGAGTCGTGGATTCGGACGATTTGAGCAAGAGCTTCTTGGTGAGGAGGTTTTTGGGTGGAAGAAGGAGTCAGGATAATGATCGAGACGATATTGCCGACGAAGACGAGGCGCTCGCCGGTCAAGAGTCCGGCACGATCCGGCCTTCCGCGCCAGGAAGAGGAACCAGTTGGGGTGCGCGCGGCATTAGCGTAAGCGCCGATGACACAATTGAACAACATCTAGCTGGCGGGGCTTCAAACATCGCAGATCCTTCGACTTTCGAAGACGATTACGACGAAGACGCCGAGTCAGCACAACTATCATCCACACCAGCGAAACAAGACAGCACCACCACCGCCACCACCACCACGATGAGCGACCAGCAGAGCTCCACAAAGTCCGCGTCTGCCTCTGACGCGGCAGACAACACCACCGCCCAGTGGGCGTCAACCGAGGACCGCGACCGCGACTAGAAGTCGCCGGACGATGGCTCCTTGGTTGTCACCGGCTGGGATGCCTTCGACAACCTGTTGGCCTGGAAGCACGGTCGTAGACAGACCTCTCGCACCATCATCTGGCTCCTTGATCAGATGAGGATCAACGACCCTGAGATGCACCAATCCTTCGAATGCATCCCTGGCCTGCCTGCCGGCGAGAATGAAGATGAAGGCGACGACAACGACAACGACGATTTTGTCACCGCCCCGGAGACTAACGACGATTTCCTCACCGCTCACGAGGCTCACGAAGATGAAGAAGACGACCATCCCACTGGAACGACAGTCGACGAAGTCTGGATCGTGACTCGCAAAACAATGAGCATCTGAGCACAAAATTTCATTAAGGGTTAGGGAGGACATGGTTGCCTGGCAAGGAGCACGCGTGTGTTTTCGTTTTCATTTCTTTTTGGCTTGTAAAATACCCAGAACGCCTCGCGCGTTTCTCGATTGTATTGAAATGCTTTTATGGTGGTTGCCTATGGTACTTGCCTCAACAACTGACCTCTCTTCCTGTGCCAATGTGATATCCTCTGCCAACGGTCTCGGTCTATCATACCTCCAGCTCGCCGAACATCGGCGGCGTTTGACCATTGACGTTGTGCGGCTATTGCTCTCTGCGGGGTGCTCTGAGCGGGGCGAAGTTTACCAGCGGTGGAGTTGAGGTTTTGGTGGCCGAGGGCTCCATCACACTACAAATATCCATTGTATCATTCGTTCGTTGTGTTTGGGACTGTCCTTTTGTTCGTTATTTCATACTACTGCTGACAAAACGCGTTTCCTTTCAGTTTTGAAAGAGTTCTATTACAGCTCCAAACCATTGCCAAACCAAAACTTGACTGCAGAAACTACTCACAATGGATCCATCCAACCTCGAAAAGCAAAGAGTGCCCGAAGAACCCCGTTACCTCGACTTTCCCAATTCGAAACCCGGCAGCGGCCTGAACAAATACTCTTCAACTTTAACGCGCGAACATGACTTCCCTGCAGCCCAGGCGATGCTGTACGCCGCCGGCGTGCCCAACGAGCACGTCCTCAAGAACTACCCACAAGTCGGCGTAGCGAGCGTGTGGTGGGAAGGAAACCCTTGCAACACGCACCTCCTGGATATTGGAAAGGAGACCAAAAGAGCTATTGAGAAGCAGGAGATGCTGGCGTGGCAGTATAACACCGTAGGGGTCAGCGATGGCATCACAATGGGCGGAGAGGGCATGCGGTTTAGCTTGCAGACGCGTGAGATCATTGCGGATAGTGTTGAGACTGTCACCTGTGCGCAGTTCCATGATGCGTGTATTACCATTCCTGGCTGTGACAAGAATATGCCTGGTTGTGTTATGGGAATGGCGAGGCACAACAGGCCTAGTTTGATGATTTGTGAGTGTTTTTAGAACCCATTGACGCAAGAGCAACAGCATACTGACCAAGTATCAGACGGCGGCTCGATCCAACCGGGCTACTCAAAGCTCCTCAAGAAGCCTATAAACATTACAAGCGCTTTGGAAGCGCACGGAGCCTACATTTACAACAGACTGAAGAATCCTGACGACCCTTCGCAAACCCAGGATGAGATCCTGACCGATCTGGAGAAGGAAGCATGCCCAGGCTCAGGAGCTTGTGGTGGCATGTTCACCGCAAACACAATGGCAACCATGATTGAAACGCTTGGTCTTTCGCTCCCTGGCTCATCGTCAACACCCGCCACATCGCCAGCGAAGATGCGCGAATGCCAAAAGGCTGCCGAGGCCATTAAGATCTGCATGGAAAACAACATTCGACCGAAAGACTGCTTGACCAAGACAGCGTTCGAAAACGCGCTGGTGATGATGATGGCTTTGGGCGGCTCCACCAACGGCGTCCTGCACACTCTCGCCATGGCCGGCACTGCTGGTGTGGACCTGACGCTGGATGACTTCCAAAAGGTCAGCAACAAGATCCCCTTCATCGCGGACATGGCGCCCAGCGGGAAATACCTGATGGCAGACCTCTACGACATCGGCGGCATCCCCTCGGTCCAAAAACTGCTCATCGCCGCCGGCATGCTGGATGGCAGCACCATCACCGTCACTGGCAAGACTCTCGCGGAGAACGTGGAATCATGGCCATCCCTCAAACAGGGTCAGGAAATCATCCGCTCTCTCGACAACCCCATCAAACCCACCGGCCACCTTGAGATCCTCTACGGCAACCTCGCACCCAACGGCGCCGTCGCGAAGATCACCGGCAAGGAAGGCATGCGGTTCACGGGCAAAGCGAAGGTTTTCAACAAAGAGCACGAGCTGGACGACGCCCTCAACAAGGGCGAGATCCCCCGCACCGAGAACTACGTGCTCGTCGTTCGCTACGAAGGCCCCAAGGGCGGTCCCGGCATGCCCGAGCAGCTCAAAGCTTCCGCGGCCATCATGGGCGCTGGCTGAAGAATATCGCCCTGATCACCGATGGTAGGTATTCCGGCGCGTCGCACGGTTTCATTGTCGGCCACATCTCGCCCGAGGCGAGCGTTGGAGGGCCCATTGCGGTCGTGCAGGAGGGTGATGTGATTACCATTGATGCGGAGAACAACGTTATCAGTATGGATGTTGAGCAGGACGAGATTCAGAGGCGGTTGTCGGAGTGGAAGCCTCCACGCATGCCGGTCACAAGGGGTGTGTTGGCGAAGTATGCCAGGCTTGTGGGCGATGCGAGCAAGGGTGCCATGACGGATCTTTTCTGATTGTAGTATGTACGTTGGTTATTGTAGGTTGGAAAAGTTTTATTGCTGCAGCTATGGCTGTGACGTTCATATTGCATTTGGTATTTTAACGTGACCACTCAGCTACCTTCCCTCAAACATGCTTGTGCATAAACTTGTACATCTCATCGAGCCTTGCTTTCTGACGCTCCGCACCAGCCTTGTCCACATCAAACACATGATCTTCACCCTCCAGCCTTGCGAACTCCACTTGAAGACCCTCCTTCTTCATTACTTCCACGACTTCATCGGCCTGCTCAATCCCAACATCGCGATCAACATCGCCGTGAATCACAAAAGCGGGTGGCAACCTGCGGGACGCGATCTGCTTCTGGATCCGCCACTTGTCATTCTCGGGGTCATTCTGAGGGTCGTTCTTGACGTTGAAGTGCAGAAGGTCCGCAAGATTGGCGCGATCGAGCATGTAGTTGTACATGAAGCCTCTGTTGCTGTTGGCTTCACTGTTCGCCATTGGCTCTGCGTTGCGGTCGAGGAAGGGCTGGACTGTGGCGTCGCCGACTTTCTTGTCTGGGATGACTCCGCCACCTTGCTCGGTGGGCCATGGCTGGGAAGTCGTGAAGAATGTGCCCAAGGGATCGGTGATGGGGTAGATGGGTAGGATGACTTGAGGCTTGGGTTCGATGTAGAGGCCTGCGAGGAAAGCGAGATATCCGCCTGCTGAGCTACCGGAAACTGCGAGGCGAGACGTGTCCAGGACTCCAGCGTTTGCGTCGCCAAGGTGCTTCACGAGGCCATTTGAGTCGCGGATAAAAGCAATGCAATCGCGAACGTCCTCGTAGATGTCTTGTACGCCGACCTGAGGTGCTAGGCGGTAGTCTGCGGAGATGACGGCGTGGTCGTACTTGTTCACACTGTCCAGCATGTGCTGTGCGATCTTCTGGCGGTGCCCCTGGAGAAGACCTCCTCCATGGAACCAGAGCAGGATCGGAACATTCTTTGCGTTGGATGGCAGGTAAATGTCAAAGGGCACCTCGAGCTTCCCGACTGTCTTGTAGACTATGCTTTGCTTGGTTGGGGCGGACATGGCTGTTATGGACTGACGTGGGTGATTTGTGGTCCTCAGTTGCTGATCTTCACACTTGGGCTTTGGAATGCGTATATAGACCTCTTCGATATTGCTCATGTAAGGTGACTCCCGAGGTTGGCACAGGTGGAGCTTGGGTACATGTATGTTTAGTCAGAGCGCATCCGCAGAGCGATTGGAGACGCATGCATGTGCATGTGTGGGAGAGAGCCGGCGTGACGTCAGACAATGACTGGAGAAAGAAGACAATTGAGGAAAAATAATGCGAGATAGGTGTAAGGTACGAGATGAAGTCGTGTACTGTGCCTGCATGCAAGTGCTGTGATTCCTCATGATATCGCGAAGTTACTCTCCAAAAATCAACCTGAGCTCACAGGAGGAATCACCGCTACTTCGTCTCCTGCTTGTACCACAAGGCCTTGATCTCCTTTGCCGACCTCTTCCTCAATGTCTACATAATCCAAATTGACAGTCAGAGCACAGCTTCCAAGTACTTTCTCTTTGATGCCCGGATATTGCTTCTCCAAGAGATCGGGCAGCTGAGCAAGGGCTACAGGAGCAGGCAAGAAGTCATGCTGCTTCTTGGTGTAAGAGGAAGCTGACGCAAAGTACAAGATGACAAAGTGGCCAGCCTGTGGCTTTTGAGAGCTCATCATGGAATATCTGTGCCAATCTTGTTAGCCGAGAACATGGACGTGATTTCTTTCGCGTGATGAAGAGAAAATGGTTGTTCAGAGGGTTGATGTTTTGTCTACTGTAGCCCGAAGGCTTTCGGGTAATACATGCTATATTTTTGTTCATCCTGTGAAGGACTGGGGGAAATGAGAGCATTGTTGACGTACCTTGATGATTGGATTGTATGAAGGGAAAGACAAGATGACCAGTGGGATGAAGGGAAGAATTATAACAACCGCGGCGGTGATCGGGTATGGCCGTTGCGAGCTTGGACTCTGTTCCCTTGGCCAGTTCCGGCCGCGTTAGCTTCCACGAGGGAGATGGATGCGGTTCATGGAAGAAAATGAGAAGCTTATATCCTGTTCGAAATGATCTGATAGAGCAAATTGAGAATCATGACTTTCTGATGTCCAATAATCACCCTGGGCGAAAGATAAATACCTTACGATAAGCAGTGCAGTATGCTCCATCACCTATACAGCCAGTCGGAGATCCGAACGATCTCCCTACCTCTCTAGAGACTTTCATCGTCTATGATCCAGGGAAGCCAGAAACATTTCCCATGAGGGAGGCAAAAGTCGCCCTCCTGTTCTCACCTTTCGCACGACATTCTCACTTTGCATTCCACATCAAGCGAGCATGTTGTCGCGCAATAATGCGCGGCCTCAGAAGTCTGCCCGCCAGGCTTATGTATGCCTGAGCTGTCGTTTGACTGCTCCGCGCCGTCAAGTCAGGACGATCACCAGAGCTCGCAACGCTTCTTCACAAGACCGATCTGGGACGACATTTAGCAGCACCATTGGACCTTGTCACGACGTGAGTCTTGGCGAGACTTGGACAACGCCGTCCTCGAATCTAGCATCGCCAGAGAATGCATTCGCCTTCAAGAGAAATCATGGCGCGATCAATCCCCGGAGACATACACGCAGAAGACCTATATCGCTCTCCGGCACACCTCATTCGCCACAAATACACGCACGAACATTTCACACATCATTGCATTCCCGGCAGACTCATGCTGCACAGCAAGTCGCAGATGCGCCACCCCAAAAGATTGAGACGTCACCTGAGGCCTCGAGTGCCATTCGCGCAAAATTGCGAAGATGGCAAGAAGAGAATGGCAAGGATTTGGAAGGGTTGTACAAAAGTCAAGATCTCAAAGAGGATGCCGGCGACGATGACTTGGGTAATCTCACAAGAATGAGCGACGTGGACAAGGACAGTTTCACAAGGCGATCTGAGGAACAGGACTACGAGCAACAAGCCATTGCACATTTTGCGAGGGCGCAGGCGGAAGACTTGGAAGAAGACGCCACAGATCCTCGCTTTTTATACATGGGAGATCTGGTCGAGCTTGAATTTCCCTCATCAGAGCGGTCCAGTCTCCTCGCAGTCTACATTCGGAGAAACGGACCCGTGAGTCTGTTTTACACCATTCAAGGCCGTTGGCTGTACGTTGCAGAGCGCCAGATCCAGTACTTGCTTCCTGGTTGGGTATCGCCCTCTCTAGTCGAGCCGCTCATCGAATTTCTTCCCTCTGACGAGCAACTCGACGACCCAGAAGCACTCCAGAGAGAAGCCTACGTCGAAGATCTCTCAGTGCCACGACATGTGGCCGCGCCTCTGGTAAGCCGCCTGGTAAAATTCCACAGAGAAAGTCTGGAAATCTACCGCAAGCACGCTTCTACGTTAGATCGCGCACATGATATTCTCGCACATCCGCATGATTTGAGGTATGGCAGCCTCGTGTCAGCTGCCTCCAAGCTCCTCGGGACTCCCAGTAACGAACTGCCGGCGACGGCGCTTTTCACCGTTCGCAAGGCGCTCATGCATGCTGGTTTTGGCTTCAACGTAGATCGCCGTTCTCATCGTGTCACCGGATATATTCAAATACGTTCGAAAGACCAAGTGCGCATGGTTGAACAGGTACGCACGTGGATGCGCGAATGGCAGGACGACTTGGCCACGATGGCCAGTATGAATCCCAAACAGCGCCTGCGTCATAAAAGAAGCAAGGGCGCGGCGATCGTCAGCAAATTCATTGAACAAGCCAAGGAGATTGTGTTGAAAAGCCGTGAAGACCGCGAGCCTACCAGGTTCGGGTGTGTCGGGCCGAGCAAGGTCAAGCGTGAGATTAAGCCAGACCAGGACGCCGTCGAGATAAAATCAGAGGCCAGGTTCAGCGAGGGTGAGCAGGAATTGGTGCGGTTTATGGAAGCATGGGCGTGTAACAACATGTTTCTTGGGCTTCCGCGCATCAATGCTCTTCCGCCGTTGATCCTGCAGGCTACAGGTTTATACGAAGAACACGGTCTCGATAAATGGACCGGATTTGTCTTCCTCCAAGAACTTGGTACGATTCTGCCGTACGAGAACAGGGTTCGATTTGACCAGCACCTGCTGCTTCCCAGCAGCCAGCACTCAAAGCCTCTGCAAAACCTCATGAACGGCATCATCGACATGGAGAGTAACCCTGGTTTCTCCGACTCCATGGCAGACATTCGCCACGACTGGGGAGACTTGCCAGTGTACTGTATTGATGATGCGGGAGCCCAGGAGATCGACGACGGCATTTCGGTGGAAAGAGCAAACCATGAGGACAGCGACAAGCCGGAGTGGTGGATACACGTTCACATCGCCAATCCCACAGCGTTCTTTGACCGCAATCATCCTCTGGCTAAGATGGCTCGTCATATGGGCGAGACCATCTATAACCCAGAGCGCACGTATATGATGCTCCCTCGCTGGTCCACTCAGCGCCACTTCTCTCTCGCGAAAAACCGACCATGTCTCACCTTCTCTGCGAGGCTAAATAAAAAGGGACAAATTCTGGAGAACAAAATCAGGGCAGGCACAATCAGGAATGTCCACAGGATAACGCCCGACGAAGTCAATCAATTGGCTGGCCTAAAGCGGGACTCCACCGAGAAGATTGAACTCCTGGTAGGAGGTAGACACCCTCCGGCGAAGGAGAGGCCGAGCGCCATCCCCAATATGACCGCTGCAAACATCGAGGATCTCAAAATGTTCCAAAGGCTTGCAGAAAAGCGGCAAGACTTGCGAAAGGCGGCCGGCGGTGTCTTCTTCGACTCCCACAAGCCTGAGACCAGCGTGTGGCAGAATTGGCGCTACCCAGGCTTAGCCTGGGACCATCCCTACCGCAAGGGATCTCGTACCGTCAAGGGTGATCCAGTCATCAGAATGCGGACCCGTCCACTGATCAACTGGTTCGCCGCCGGCCACAACATGGACATCCTCGTCCGCGAGATGATGCTTCTCGCCTGCGAGGTTTCCACGGCTTGGTGTGCAGAGCGCGCGATCCCTACAATCTACCGCGGTTCCGTGCCCAAACCCGATCAGACCGATCCAAAGGCCTTCTACAACGACGTCTGCCTTCCTGCCATTCAAAAGAACAACGGCGAGATGCCCATGCACGTTGGCATCGACTACATCCGCAACATGGGCTCCGTCACGCTCAGCACCAAACCACTAGCCCACAAACTGCTCGGCCTCAGCTCATACGGCAAAGTCACCTCCCCCCTCCGCCGCTACGGCGACATGATCCTCCACTGGCAAATCGAAGCCGCTCTGCGCGAAGAAGCGCGCACCGGCAAATCCCTCATCACATCCGGCGCGACCCTCTCCGGCGCGACGCCCAACCGCGACTTCCTCCCCTTCAGCGCGAGCAACCTGCAAACGATCATGACGGGCCTGCACCCGCGCGAAGGCATGATCACGCGCGCCAAGAACTACGCCGAGGCCTTCTGGCAGAACATGCTGCTGTTCCGCGCGCACCACTACGGCGAGGCCAAGCTGCCCTTCGAGACGTGCCGCGTCTACCTGCCCAGCAAGCCCTGGGCCATGAAGCAGAACGTCTACGCCATCATCGAGGACATCAACATGCCCTGCGAAATGTTGCCGCCGGAAAAGGCGGCGGGGATGCCGGAGCCCCAGGCCGGCGATTCGTGGGAGTGCACGCTTGAGTCGGTCAATGTGTTCGCTAGGATGCCTCTTTTGAAGCCTTTCAGGTTGGTTTCGAGGTTTGAGTAGATCAACCATTGGAGGGAGATGTCCAAGGGGACAATGTATACTAACTACTTTGGGGGAAGTGAGGATTGTAAGATAGAAGACATGATTATGTTTGCATTATTAGTGTACAAAAAGACTTTCTTATTCAAGGGTATTCCGCCGCCTTTCACGCGTTCCTTTCCAACGTGATCAATAAGGCTCCTCCCCTTGATTCCAGAACCAACAAACGCTCAATTTTCGTAATTCGTGATCATTAACAATTTTGCTCCCAAAGTCCTTTCACAGTAAACCCCAGTGCAACGGGCCTAATAGCGGTTGGAGGGCATCGTCGATGGAGCGGGAGTCGTCGCATCGTAAGACACGAACGGCATCATGCTATCGCCACCGAGAAGCCAATTGTCAAGACCGCCGCCTTGCAATCCATTCATGTCGCCGAGAGCGATATCCATCGCTTGCTGCACGCCAAGGTCTCCCCATCCGTAGTCTTGCGAGAGATTCGGGTCCTGCATGCCACCGAAGCCTCCTCCGTAATTCTGCATATTGAAAGTGTTGTCGTCCTGGGCTTGGTATCCACTGTTCGGTTGTGGGGCGTTGCTGTACCTAGGGCCATACGGCATGCTTTGGGAGCGGTCGTAGCCCCATTCCGAGGAGACTTGGTTGTGCTGCGCCTGTTGTCCGGTGGCTACCTGCGACAGCATTTGAAGGCCTGTCTGAGCTCCGTCAAGTCCATGTCTTGATTCGTCTTGCTGTGCTTGTGCTGACGCGTCGCCGTCTTGCCGAGCAGTGATGCCTTTCTTGTGCTTCTCTTCGAACCAATCCCTCAACACTTTCAAGATCCTGATGACCTTGTTTGGTCTGATTGAACGCTGTCGGGCGACCGTGCTGATGTGATCTATCAGACCGTTCAAGTAGTATTCGACTCTGAGATCTTCTGCTTGGAAGAGCTTGCCCAGCTCAGAGTTTGGGATACAAACCGCAACGTGCATCTTGATGAGAATAACCACGGCGTACACGCAGCGGACAAAATACAGTAGCATCGGCAGGGCGGTGATCGTTTTGCCATCGAAGTTGAGCATCGACTCCAAGATGCCGTGTGCTGCTTTGACGCATGCTTGCAGGGAGTTCATCTGGTTCTGTGTGAGCTTGCCGAAACCAGCATTCACGTTCCTCAAGCTCTCCTCGTTAAACGGCATCTTAAAGTCGTCAACGTTGTGGTTGAGGTGAAGCACAATCTCGTGGGCGTACAAGCTGCAGACGTGTTCGAAAAACATCAGTCCAGGGGTCCGACAGTCGCTTGGAATATCTTCCTTCCATCGCTTGAGCTCGTTCTCGAAGTGGCGCACGTTATACGCGACTTGGGCGTCGTCCAGGCTGATGGTAGCCGAAGGGTCATGCATGCGGAATTGCTGACCGACTTCCTCGCATATTCGCTGCAATTTGACATGCTGGCAAAGCAGTTTGTCGGTTGGTGCGGCGTCTGGGTTGTTCATGAGTTCTTCAATGCAATCTTCGGTGTACTTTGTCCAGTCGAATCGGATCGGGCGGCGCAAGACCATTGCAGCACTAGAAATGAGTTAGCTATCTCCACATGGAACCTTCTGAATCTTTCCACATACCTTGCACACAGATAGTAGCAGCCAAGCAATGCACGTCTAGACTCCAGCTCATCCGAATTCACAGGCGCCATCTTGATACCCATGTTTGGCGCAACGTCTTTCGCTGGACCCATCAAACCACGTCTTGCCTTTGCGAGGTTGAAACGCTGGTTGAGCCCCAGGTCGTACACCATGGTTGCAGCTATGTTGATGATCTGGTAGAAGTTTGTTTGCTCGGCTTGCTCCGGAGGCTTGTACCAAAGCGCGATGACTTGCATGGATTGTATCAGCTCCATAGACTTGGCGCCGTTGCGAACAGCACAGTCGGCAATTGTCCCAATGGCTTCACGCACGGCGGTGCGCGATATCTCCTGTTCAGCATGTCCAAATGATGCGGCACCGAGGACGGAAAGGTACAGAAGAGGCTTCTCCTTGAAGAGCTGAGCTGCTGTCATCTCCGGTGGGAAAATTACAGCCGGGAGGTGCGGAGCCATTTCAGTGTTGTAGCGTCTCAGAAGATCCGGCGCCCTTTCGGGAGGAATGAGTTCGTTGATCCGTTGTACAAACCGCTGAGGTGTGGTGTGATGCAGGAAACGTGTGATGTCGCTTGCTGTGGCCCATGACAGCTCGATGCTTGAGGCTTCCTCGGTCGCAGAGTTTTGTGCGGTCGTGGTAGAAGGGCTCCCATTGCTGTACGGAAGATGCTGATTAGCCGTAAACGGAGAGTCGTCTGTTCGCCGGCGTTTGAGGGAGGGTGGCCCATCATGAGATGCACTGAAATCTGCTGGAGTGCTGTGCGACTGGAGAGAACTGACACTATGTCTGCCGTAAGGGCCCTCTGGACCGCGTTCGAGGGTCTGGTCAGAAGGAGACGCGTACTGACTCAGCCGCGTGTTCGCTTGGGCGTTGACCGTGGAAGTCAACTCTTCCAGTCGCTTTTCGAGCTCAGCAACACGACTGGCCTCTTTCTTCTGACGCTTTCTCGTAGGTGGCGTGATATGGCACTCTCTGCCGGTCTTTGCACAGCGCCTGCAGGGCAGGTCCGGTCGATCTTCAGGCAGCTCACACTTGACCTTCAAATTGCGACAAGAATCGCAGGCTCTCGGGCGTTTGGGGTCTTCGTGTGGTTGTGCACCGTGATCCGCCGGCGGCTGTGCATAATGTGCGGTGGCGGCAGGCATTTGAGTTGGCTGCTGAAACGCTGAATCTCCCGCAGGAGAGGGGGCGATAGGTGCGTGCCCATACTGGTAATAGGGCATGCCCGAGCCAACGGGCGGTTGTGCTGTCGCTGACGCTGAAGGCGCTCCCCCAAGAGCAGGGTCAAGAACACTCTCTGGTCGGCCAGACATGGTCGTTGTGCACGCTGTGGCTGGTGGGGATAGTCGGTAGTCGGCGAGGTCGGGCTCACAAAGTCGGCGGGCGTAGGCACCGTCTCGCCGTCGCGCGCGCGGTGTCAGAGTATGACGATGCCGGACAGGCTGGTCGAGATATATCGCACGCCGGCACGATTGCGAAGTGAAGTTCAGCTCCTCGGTCGACTTTGACGCGATTTGGCTAGGATTTGAACGATATCGCTGCAATTCGATGTTTGTGGTGGGCAATGCAAAGAATCATCATCATCAGAGACGCGCGCATAAACGCACAAGGCAGCAAAAGGCGCCCGCTTTGCTTTGCCAAGCGAAGGATGAGATCGACAGAGCCAGTCAGCAGCGCCAACGGCTAACTCTGGGGCTATACTCAAATCCAACCACACCTCGTTGACCGTGAGAGTGTTGGTATGTCAATGAGGTTACATTTGTTGTTGCAATTGACTTTGATCATGTTGAATCTGCTCAAAGTATTGAAGAAGACATCCTGTTGAACTTTCCGCCCGAAAATCGCCAAATTCGCGGCTTTGCATCGCGTCAAGCCTTCGGTCGAACGAGGTAAAATGAAGCCTCACCAAGGCATATTATCTTTCCATTGCTGAACGAGGCATCATTTTGGTCAGATGTGCGAAGGCAGGAGCTTCGAACTGTGAGAAACCTCCTGGATTACCATGAATATCCTTTCTCTCTACTTCGGTGCCTCAGCTTCTTTGTCTCAATGGTGCATGCATCTTTGCTCGTGGTTCTTATCCAAGCAAATGCTCCTCGGGCTTCCGCCAAAGAAACCAAATACATCAAATACATCAATGCAGCAACTGTCTGAATCTTCAATTGATTTAGCATTTTCCGCCAGATCGAAAGGGTGAACGATGCTCAATGTTGTCGCGACTTGCGCTGTCGTCAGCGATTGCTGCTGACTCTACCAGACACCTCAGAGCCTGCACACTCTTCCAATGCTTCTCAGAGTGAGTGCAAATCGTTACAATCCTTCTGATGTACAGCAGTGCTCCACCAGCCATCCACGCGTCTGCCCTCCGGCCCAAGCCTCTTGAATCGAACGGACTAGTTCTCCTTTCGCGTCGGCCACTGCGGCTGGAAGCGCACTTTTAGCAACGCAATGCCAACAGAAATTCAACCTTGACATGATCATGGATGCAGAGTCAACGCGAGAGAAGAGTATGACGGCCAGGGATGGATAAGAATGCAGGCCACAGCAAAGTGAGCGACGGAACGTGGCTAGATGGAAAGTTGAGAGCAGCGTGCACACGTTTCGCATCCGTGCAAGCTGTGTTGAACCTCTGCACAATCAATGCGTTCTTCTCAAACTTGTAGCATGTATCTACGTGACCTGCCGTCTGCAAGAAGCTCGCCTTTCCCTCGAAACCAGATCACCGTGTTGGATGTCTTGTTGAACCTGTCCCATACGGCGACCTTGGACCCTCGCGGACCAAAGCCGCTCCTTCCCTCATTGCATTCGAACCTGCTAGAAGCTCACAGATGGTACGACTGTGACGCAAGGCCCTCAACCAGCACGCGTAGGTGCCTGATTTACCTGTCGTAGCTGCCTCACTCACTTAGCGCCTTAGCGTGGTCCTGTGGGATATTTAAGCCCGCTTTCCTTCCTGCTTCTTCCTTTCTCTTCTTCTCTTCTTCTCTCCACTTTCGTTTGTACATTTCTTTTGTCTTTCTTTTGTTTTTTCTTTTGTCTTTCTTTTGTTGCCTTGCCTCTGCCACTACCCCACCCATACACCCTACCGGTGCACCCCATGGTACATCGGAGGGTAAAAGGGGGGGAGATCAAATCCGACCTCGTGGCCGGCAGAGCCTTTGGTACTGTCCGGTCGCAATGGGGTTGGAGCCCTTGCTGCGTGTTTTTCCTTCGTGACATTTTTCCCGATTGTCCAAGGGTGCATCAGAACAAGGGTACAGCCCTCCATCTTGCATTTGTGATGTTTTCGCATGTCTTCTCGTGTCTTGTAGCTAGATATGTCTCAATCAACTGCATTGCCTCTCAATCTGTTCGTGCTCCTCAGTGTCGTGCTTCTCATTGCGAAGTCAGTCCATGTTTGTTTTTGGAGTGCTTGTCGCGGGCAATCTCACGACTTTGGGTGAGGCGGTGTTTTGGAAGTTGTTGTGACTTGATGCTCTCTGTTGCAGGGCTACATGACTCTACGGAATGCACTCTATCTGAAGGTCTTCACGGTTGTCATTGTCTGTACGTGCTTTCTCATGCGCCAGGTCCACTTGCGCCATTGTCCTTGTACCATGCACGGCATCCTCTTGTACTGCTGTATCCAAAGCCGCGCTCTGTCCCAGCTTCCTCCTGCTCCTTTCCCTTTCCCATTGCTGTGAACCATGCGACAGCCACGTTTTCGCGTCGGATAGTAGACCAATCGTAATGTGAAGGCGTTCGCATGCTGTGTGGTCGTGTTTTGGACGCGAACTGGCGCGTTTGCTTCGCTCGCGGCCGCTTGTTGTTGTGTCTCTTCAAGAGCTGCTTTCGAGGGGCGTCCACCGACTGATGGGTGTGGTCGTAAACGCGGTTGATACAAGCACACTGCGATCACGCTGGATCCGGTCATGGCAGAGGAGTGTCTTGGGTGGATTATGGTGCGAAGGCAGGGCAGAAGTGTCTCTTCGTGGCTCACAACGCCCAAGTCCGGCTGCGCTGGAGCGACCAGGAGAGAGCAGCACAACAATGATGATCTACAGAACCACAACCGCAAGCTTTTGGGGTTTTTATTTGACGAGGGGTGAGGCATTGCGATGCTCCATCAATCCAACAAATAAAAATGATAAAAAGGGGTTGCTGCGGCCCAAGAGTGATGATCAAGGGAAATGGTGACCAAAAAAAACAGCAAAAAAAGAAGCCACACTAATGTGCCTGTAGCGAGGCTCGAACTCGCAGCCGCTGAGCGGCTCTGCGTTGTGAACAACGCTCTTAACCACTTTGACCTAAGATGTGATGTTAGCCTAGTTCGGTGAGGGCGGGCGACCTCTCTCCATTGTCCTCCTTTCCCAGAAGAGATCGCCCACCTGATGACGCGCGCGCGAGACTGCATTATATCCCTTGTCTTCATTGTTGGAAGGCTTCGTGCATGTGCGTGAACATGCTTGGTGGCTGGGGTAAGTGAGGTGGATTTCGACAATAGCTCCACCTTGGGCCAATGGGTCTTGTAGACAGAGGCATTGGATTGATCGATCAATCGATGCCACTGACCTCTTCATTTCTATTGGTCTCGGTCAACTTGCGAATTGATTGTTATTGTGGCTCACTGAGTGAATGTACTTACGCTCGGACTCCCACTTCTCTTACAAAAGCCGCTCGTCGCAACGCCACCCTCTTTCACTCCAACACCTGACAACCTGCGCAACTCCCATCGACCAGAAACTCATCGATCGACATCAAACAAGCGCAGCAAGATGGCACAGAACAACGCAGACGCGCCGAGTCTCCCTGGCGGCGAAGGCCGCATCACCCTCCCGGTTCGCTCGCAAGAGGGAGCCGCAGGCGCTCACGTCGACCACCAAGGCCGCCGCGTCGGTGGCGAGAACATCACCAGTGGCGATGAGACCAGCATCGCCTCCACCACCGCCTCCACCATCGCCATTCGCCGCAACAACCGCAACAACGCGGTCTCCGGCGAGCAAAGCGCCATCCCCCGTTCCATCGTCCCTCGTGCCTCCCTCGCCGTCATCACCCCCACCACCGACAACAGTCGCCGCCACTTGGAGCTCCGCGAGTGGGTGAGACGCAACCCCCGTCCCTTCGACCCAAGACGCCCGTACCAAAACACCTCCCTCGAGGAGGTGCGCGTGTCACGCACGCGTTTCGGTCGTTGGAGGGGCATGGAAGACTCTTTCGACGACGCCAACGAGGAAGACTTGGACGACGACATCTACTACGAGCGCCTCAGCGAGCTGACCATCGAAGGCGAGATCGCCCTGCGCGAGGCCGGGTTGATCTTCATCGGAGCGACCAGGGGTTACTTCACAGACGGCAGCGATGACGACATCACCTTCCTCGCCTTCGATGTCCCTCCGCCTTCGGTTCTTCCCCCGCGCCGTCTTCTCCCTGATCGCGTTCGCCGCCTCCGTTCGCTCTCGCCAAGCTTCCGCAACGATGTGGACTTGGGCTATCTCGCCCTCCCTGGTGGTCCGTTGCTGCCAGGAGGTGACAACTCGGCCGCAAGCACTCTGAACGTGGGACCGCAACCCCAGGGCCATGCGGACGCAAGCACTCCGCGTCCGGGGCCCTCTTCGCGTCGCGAGAATGATCTTTGAAGAACATCATTCTCGTGGAGCATGCTGGAAAGCCGTGGCTGTGTGCACGCGTGGAGGAAAAAATGAGAGAACAAGGGCATTGAGTGATAGGTAATGGGCATTGGGTTGCTGCTACAACGACTTGTTCAGCATGGAAACGACAGAAAAACTTTGACATGGTTGGAAGCAGGGAAAGCATTGTTTAGACACTCACAATCATCATACCGGATTGCTTCTCCTCAGAGATGAACCGCAGAGCAAATGACCACAAGAAAACATCAGATTATTCCACTTCCATCTCCACTTCCCCGTTCCATCAACCCAAACCTAACCCCTCCCATGTCTCCTGCGATATTCGTGCTCTACACCATGATGGGCGACCCCATGACCCTCCTGACCTGCTCTGAAGCACCGATAGGCATGTTCGGGACAATCGTAGCGCGACCTGTATCTGCGATCATGGCGACGACAAGAACTGTAGGAATTCGGAATATACGCGTGGTTGTGCTGGCCCAAACCGTGCAGTCTCGCAGAAGTCGGGCGAGGATAGGCGAAGTCCATGTTGAAGGGCAGGTAGTTGGCTTGCAGGGGAGTGAAAGCGGCGGGGTTGTTGATGCTCAAGAGCTGGGCGAGGAAGCATTCGCACTGCCGGCCTTGGATGTGGCGTCGGCAGCCGCACGCGTAGGTGTATGTGTGTAGTGGCATTGGTTTTGTCGACGAACGATGTTTTTGGAGTTGGAGAAGGAGAAAGGAGTGTCGTTTCACAGATGGTCAGTCTTGAAGTTGGAAAAGAACGTCCGTTGTTATGAGAAACCATGGTGATTGTCTTGCTTTGAGATTGAGGCAAAAGCCGAGAATGGTTTGTTCATTTGGTCAAACGCAACTTGATGTTAAGGCCTTGGTACGTAAGAGGTGCTTGCCAAGCCAAGTGTTTGCGCGACAGGTTTGCAGGGAAACATGGTTGAAAACAAACAATGGCGCGCTTCGGCATGCTCACTGCAAGTTGATGACCGAGTTGCAGATGATCCAGTGGATACGACGAGGTTCAAGAAGTGGAAGACCATGGCGACAGAGCCAGCCGAGCCTGTGATTACTAGGACACGATTGCGTCGAATGGCAGGCATAGTGCGGATATCGGCAGAAGCCAGGAAACGTTGAAAGCGGCGACAGAAGTTTGGCCACATTGCAGGGTCGCCTGCCGTTTTGCGTGAAGCAGCCCGTTACTACCATGGTTTGGCTCCATCGGATACCAAGGTCGAACAGCATGAAGGCAGCCGCAACGTGCTCGTCGGGGAACGTACCCGATTTCCAAACCTAGATGTACTCCACGGTCGTCGGTCGGAAGGAACGTCGAAGCTCGGCGCGATTTGGAACGGAACGCGGCTGATCACAAGATTTTCCATAAAGAGAGCCAGCTTCGGCGGATGGCAAATGCTAAGACTACGCAAGCAGAAAGCAAACAAGCTTTGAAGCAAGCTTTGTGGAACGAAAGAGATCTTGCGTTTGTTGAGGGGGAAATTTGGTTTGGTTTGCGTGTTAAGAATACAATAAGTCCTTGGGTCCAAGTGGGAGGAAGTTGAGAGTCTAGAGCTGTCCGGCCAGTATCCTATTGTACATAGAAGTCCAGTTTCGTAGTTCTTCCATTCCAAACACCGGTCCATTGTCAAGGCCGAAGATCATTAGTGGCGGTATCCATCAGTCTGGCGAACCACTGATATCTGTTCAAGAACTATGCTGGAAGTTCAAAAATGCAGAAAAGCGCGTCGCACTCTGCGATCCGGTGGGCAACTAGATCTTGCAGCTTGAGTGGTCGACAGCAACCTCGCTTCGGTTGCGTAGCTCGCGGCCGGTGACATTGTCGAAGTCAGCCTCCTGTGTCTCCAGGAAGCTAAACAAAAGCATCGTCCAGGTCTTGTCGGAGGTGAAGAGCATGCTGATCGTGGCACACCAGCCGGCGATGTCGGCAAAAGACGATCAGTGCATCTTCCAGCCGTGTGATGTGCTGTGGCTCCAGCAATGTCAAGACCAGCCGAAAACCTCGTTCCGTTGGTGAAGTATCCTCCTTCGTTCATTCCTAATCTTCTTCATGTCGCAGCCACAGCATCCTTGATGTCCTCCTTCTCGCCAACTCCAATAGTATGCCTCTTGACGAAATCCACATACCCAAGCCTCCTCCCACGCATCACACTGACCGCATCCTGCAACAATCCAAAAGCCAGTCCAGTCTTCGCACCCATCTTCGCCAACCTTGCAGCCGTAGGAGGCGGAAAGCGATTCCAAGCAGAGAACAATCCCGCAGTACACAGACCAGCGAACAATGTGCTCACAAAGTCCTTACTGGCACCTTCCACCTCGCCCTCCTCATTCTCTTTCAATCCATTCCAAGCCCTACTCACACCACTCCTTGCGCGATCCACACCCTCTTCAGAAGCGACGAAGACGCCCACCCAGAAAGCCTGCCGTGCGGCCATACGCATGCCCTCCTTGATGCCGCCGAGCATGGCGACGTAGTTCTTCGACTTGTGGTAGAGATACCATCCTGCCTGGGTTTGGGGGAGGCGATGGGCGTTTTCGGCGCGGAATCGGAGACCTGTTTCGTTTGCGCCGTGGATCAGGCCTAGAATGCCGCCGGTGAAGCCTCCAAGTGTGACGAATGTAGGTAGGCGGAGGAGGAAAGGGAGAGAGAGGCGGTGGGCGCTGAATGCGACCGGTTGGGCGGTGGGGCTTTCTTCTTGTTCTGTGGCCATGGTTGATGTTGGCCTTGATTTCTTTGGTGTTATCGGTATTGAGAGTTCTTCATCCAAGACTGAATGTTAAAGAGCGAGGTGAAGGGAGCTCTGAACTTCATCTCGGAGATGCCAAGCGCTTGCTATCGCCGACTGGTACCACCGACGATCATCTTCAGTACAACATCACTTTTGACTGTACAATGACAACAGCAACAACATCAATAACCACTTGATCCAAAATCATCACGACTCGGAGCTCTGATCATCCAAAATAAACCACAACCCAAAGCTCACCAAATCCACCAACAATGCCAAACGCCAACCCCCCCTCCCGCGTCTGGTGCCTCCGCTTCAAACTCAACCGCAGCACCATCCTACTGCACACCGATGCGCTACAAACCCTCTCCTCCGTACGCTCCGAACTCCTCCTCGCCCTCCAATCTACACACCCCGATGGGATCTTCAAAGGCACACTCCGCGACGGCACGCCCGTGTCCTACCCCCTTCCTTCAAACGCCGAGGACATCGCGCTCGCGAAGCCGAAAGACATCAACGACTTAAATGCAGGCTGGGAGGCGGTTGGGGATGATAATTTGGACGAGTTGAATTTCGACGAGGCGGAGATGGGGCCTAAGGGGAAGGGCAAGGGCAGGGCGTCTGCTTCCGCGGCGGCGGCGAAGGCGAAGGGTGGGGTGAACGATTGTCCGCAGGGAGCGGGGTTGAGGGATGGTGGGGTTGTGGCTTTTCGCTTCAGGTCGAGGGAGGAGAAGGAGAGGAGGCGGAGGTTGGTGGAGGGCAGTTTGGATGTTGATGAGATTGCCAAGGAGGGCATGGGGGATGATGTCGCTTGGGATGTCGTCGTGCCGACTATGGAGGAGACTTATGGCGAGGAGGACGCTGCTGCTGCTGCGGCGGCGGAGAGAGATGGGTGAGGTGGTTTGTGGAGATGCATGGTTTGAGTGAAGAATTACGAGAGATGATACACTGGTTATGGGTCTGGGGATGACTGAGATCAAGTGCTGAGATCGGTCAATGGGAAAGGACTCTAGCTGGGTTGGAGGCATTGCTTCGGCTCGTCACAGGCAGAGGCAAAGCCAGACTGCAAACACCGCATGAGCATCTTGCGAGAAGCAAAGATATGCTACCAGCTCCTGTTGGACGCCAGTGATTGTAGTGGAGGCAATATGACGGTGATAGTAAATTCAAGTATGGAAGACTTCTTGGTCAATTTAAAAGTAGTAGCTAGTCTAATGAACTAAAGGGCCATCCCCCGAATAATGCCCCATGGGTATCAGAGAAAAAGAGCAATGCAAGAAATCCGCCCAAACGCCGTGACCATGTTACCACCCTTCTGTGCTGGACGTCCATCTATGGGATGTCATTTCGAGTTCGCACCACGAATTATTCAGCTCAGTCCAACAATCGTGTTCCTTCTCTGCATCTTCATGCCATACCTGACGTACAGCTCGTCGACGAAGTAAGAGTGCTTGATGCCAGGCGCTCTCTTCTCGGCAAACTCATCCACGGCTTGCTGTAGCTTGTACCCGAGGCGTTCGACCATGTAGCAGCAGATGAAGAAGCCGGTCCTGTTTGTTTGTCAGTACTTGCAGTTCAGGCGCAGTGAGAGTAAGTCTTGTAGGGCAACATGAAGGTCATACCTGTTGAAGCCGTAGTGGCAGTGCACACCGATTGTCGGCTTCCCGCCTGCTTCACGCGCGGCGATCATTTTGGGCGATTTGCGCAGACCGTCGATGATCTCGTTGAACGCAGTGACCTCTTCTGCGGTCGGAGGGAGCTTGGAGACGATAGGGAATTTGTGATACTCCACTCCACCCTGGTTCAGGCCTTCGGGGTCGTAGACGGGGTTGTCGTGCGAGATATCGACGACCATGGCCACTCCGTCGATCAGCACATCCGAGCTGTAGTGTTTGACGAAAACGCTTGGCGTGTGTTCTTCGTCTACTTCGCGCATTGTTTTCATTGCGCGGAAGACGCCACCGATAGGTTCGGAGATTGAAGGGGTGCTCTGCCACTTGGCGAGGTTCTTGACGTCCCATTTGCCTGATGTTGACAGGTGCTGAAGCTGCCAGCCGAGGGAGAGGCGCTCGTCGCAGTAGCTGCTGAGGAAGGCCTGCATGAGACCGGAGAGGATGCGCACTGTGGAGGTTGCGTAGAGGAGGCCGTGAGATGCAGGGGCGGGAAAGACGCTCGTCTTAAGAGCAAAAGAATGGTGTGTCGTGCGCTGCTGCTCCTGGACATTTCCAATCTTTGACGTCTGTGGCCCTTGCGAATCTTGTACCTTTGCTGCTGCGTTGAGGAGCTGGCCTTCAGCCATTGCTGTGTCGCCGGCAACCACGGGGATGGTGCTGCTTGGGTCGCTGGTGGTTTGCTTGTCGCTGTGACGAACAGCATCAGCCTTAGAGCCTCTCTTCGTCAGCCATTGAGCGATTAGATCAATCTCAGCGGGTGGGTTGAGGTGATCTGCTTCCGCGGCAAGAAGGAACAGAGGCACTTTGATGCCACTCCACACGCTTTCACCGGGGAAGGCGAGCTGGCCTTTGGCGTCACTTGTCGCAAGACCGGCGATGTAGCGGAGGAAGACTGCTGACTTGGACTGTCTGTTGTATCGAAGTTGCAATTTGCGCGTTTCCACGTCTGAGTCCTTTCCTGCAAGACGACTGACACTTGCAGAGTTGATCCCTCCGATGCCATCGAAGAATCTCATGATGTCAAGGACAAAGGTGGGGAGATAACGCAGACGCTTGACCATAGCGATTTGCTGAGGTGGCGGAGGGCCTGACTTTGGGCATATGGCGATCAGACCGGCGACGTGGTCTGGTTCGTAGAAGTGGCTGCTGAGCGGTGATGTGGATGATACCAGAAGCGAAGCAATCGAGCAGCCCATCGAGTGCCCAACAAAGACTACCTTCTGGCCATCAGTCCGGTGGCGATCCACGGCTGCTGCGACAAGTTCAGCGAAAGCCTGGGTCGTGTAGGCATTGCTGTCGTCAGGTTTGAAGTCGCTCAATCCGCATCCGGGCAGGTCGATCGCTAAGCATGGCGCCGCGTTGATCAAGCTGGTCAAGAGAGGAGCAAACTGGGCGGCAGAGCCTCCGAGGCCGTGGATGAAGACTAGGAGAGGAACGTCTGCTGGCAACTTTCTGGCCTGTGGGTGGGGGTGGTAGACGGTCCTGATCCTGGGATATGTCGCTGTTGGAGTTGTATAGGACGCGTAGACGGTGTGTTTGCGGAGGAGGCCTGGGTCGGTGGTCTCGGCTGGGATGTTGTTAGTATCGAAAGAGGTCTATGATTGTGCGAGATGGATGTTGAAATACGACTCACCACTGTGTTCATTGGTTGCGCGCGTCTTTGCGACGCGCCACGCTCCGACGATGGCAATGCTGGTCGCTGCGGTGGTGATGAGCATTCCCCATGTCGGGGAAAGGGCGAAGGGTCTGCCGCTCATCGCATCCATGTTGGGCGATTTGGTGGTGGTATAGATCGCCCTGGCAAGATGGAGGAAACGAAGTCACAAGAAATCGCCACTGCCCGCGTCGACTCTTGCGATTGCCCTTGTGAGTGAATACAGATCTTGATATCTCAACCACCTGGCGAGACCGTTTCACTATGGAAAAGCAGATAGAAACACTAGCCAATCAGAGATGATCTTGGACGGCGTGCGTGATGACTTTTTTCTCCGATCTACATGTGCTATCGCTATGGCAAGTATCTCAGTGGCAAGCCTCTCACAGGAAAAGAAGAAATTGCAGGAGACGCTCTTTGCAACGGGCTAGCGCAGAGAGTGAGGCGTGAGAAGGAAAATCATCAAACATTTGTCCGACAATTCTGAGAAGATGACAACAAACAAGACAACGAGGGGAATGTAGAGATACCGAGATACTTTCCACTTCTGCAAGTCTCTCTGCCTTACCCTATGGTGGAGACAATGCTGTACTTGCCTGTTTGAGTGAGGCCAGCTCACGTGACTTTCTTTCGAGCGGAGAAACAATCGGCCTAGCGTCGGGCGGTCCCGGCTTGGCTCAGCTTAGCCGTGCCCACCGCGAAAAGTCGATAATCGCAAAGTTCAAGATACCTCTCTGGCAGGCCGCACCGCATCAACGACTACACCCAGCGCACCCTCATCCCCTCGACGACTCCGATCCCGACAAATACCGCCCAACATGCCTGGTGTCTCCGTTCGTGATGTCCAAGCGGACAAGTTCATCAACGCCTACGCTGCCTTCCTGAAGCGTCAGGGCAAGCTCCCCATCCCTGGTTCGTGAGCCCGAATACACCCATGCGCCATGCATTTCGCGCGCGCGCAAATACAGCATCCTACACGACACGGCCGTCTCTCGCCTCGCACATGCAAGAGGAGGAACAAGAGTCGAAGACAATGTGGAGAATGCTGGCGGCATGCCTTGCGCAGCAGACCCGGGACATTGGAATAAAATCATGGATTGAATTTGAGAAACCTGAATCTCGTGCGGGACGGGGGACGAATGTCTAGTGAAGCGCTCTTTGAACAAGTGCTGACATGATTTTCGTCTACAGGTTGGAGCGACACCGTCAAGACCGGTCACCTCAAGGAGCTTCCTCCCCAGAGCATTGACTGGTAAGGATCTTTTTTCCCTTGATCTACACCCTCTCTTGTATGATCATGCTAACTCTCTTCCCCAGGTACTACGTCCGTGCCGCCGCTGTCGCCCGTCACATCTACATGCGCAAGACCGTCGGTGTCGGCCGTCTGCGCAAGGTCCACGGTTCCACCAAGAACCGCGGCAACCGCCCCTCCCACCACGTCGACGCCTCCGGCTCCGTCGACCGCAAGGTCTGCCAGTCCCTCGAGAAGATCGGTGTCCTCGAGACCGACGAGGACAAGGGTGGCCGCCGCATCACCCAGTCCGGCCAGCGTGACTTGGACCGTATCGCCCAGACCACCGTCGAGGCCGAGGAGGAGGACGAGGACGACGAGTAAGCGTTCTCTCTTCTCAAAAAGGGTGTATCATTGCTGCAAGGCGCCTGGCGCAGGGAAATTGGCGAGTCTGAATGCACGGGTCGAGGAAACTCGAAACTATCATTAGGTGTCTCAAGCGCTGAGCACTGGGGACCAGGCCGCTATCTTGATCTAATCAAAAGTTTTTCTGCGCCGCATTTTCATGTCTCA
>MSJI02000559.1:0-45531 GCA_001931905.2 Cladosporium sp. IMV 00045 | reverse complement strand
AGACCAGTTTGGTAACCTGGTCAAGTTGACGCTTGCTTGAGCCGGCGCCAGAGACAAGCTTGGTGACCTGATCGAGCTGACGTCGGGAGACTTCGGCGGGCTCGACGGTCAGCGCCTTCTCGCTGAGACTGGGGGTGACAGGGTTGATGGGCGCGGCGATGGCAAAGCCAGCAGCAGTGATCGTGATGAAAGTCGAGAGCTTCATGATTGTGAGATTTGTGCGGGTTGTTGTGCTTTCAAGTATTGACAGTTGTGAAAGTCTCCAGGACGCAGACACAGATGGTTAAAGAACGTGAATTAAGGAATGACGATGGTTAGTAAGTCGTTCTGAATAGATACGGAGAATGAACAAATCAAAAGAAGGAAACTCAAGAACCGCAGAACATCTTATAACTCCTGTACCACAGGAGTCCATGTCCGTGAACGCGTCACCCATAACACCTGAACATGCCTTGCGAGGCCCCGACAGGAAGTTGCCGCATCCCCAAACACCTAAACACAGCAGCAAAGGGGCCTTCCTAGACAAGGTCTCGATTACGATCAACCGTCGAAGAGGCATATGACATCTCTGTTACAAGCGGACGCCCAGGGATGGTGTGGCAGAGTGAGCACAACGTTGGGTGACAAGGTGCATCGCAATCTCGTTCCGTTATGCTTAAACAGCACAAGCAATGTCCGTCGCGTTGCTTGGGTGCGGTGGAAGTAGCCGTGTCTCAGTCAGGACGCACGCCAGTCAAGGCGCTTTGGGCGATGCGTGGTAATGCTGTTCGGAGTCCGAGAGGTTTCTGTGTGTCTTTCTCAAGGCATGGCTCGCTGTGGTGGTAATGGCTGATCGTCAGGGATTGACCGGAGGTATATGTGTGTGGTGATATAGGCAAAGCCGTTGAATGGTGCGTACAATAGGATGCATCACGCGATTCGCGTGAGCATGCAAGGCGATATACAACATGAGTTCGACACAAGCAGAGGGGGTGATAGCAGATCATGTGATTGTTTGCAGTAATAAGTGAGACATGCTGGAAGTGCGTGGTTGAATTGGGGAGGCTGGCATGGCTATCTGCGAGGGGCGATAATAGACAAAGACTATAATCAGTGGATCAGCCTTGTCAATGGAATTTCTTCGGTGACTGTACGGATCCTGAATACCCTCAGCTGTCCCCTGTACATACTCGAGAGGTGATGGCGATGAGCTGAACGGAAAATGCTGGGTCTCCTTGAGCTACAGCGAACGCGCAGGTTGGTTCTCCCTATCGAGTGTAAAATACCTGCCGTTTGTGTGACATTTTCAAAGTCCCATATTGAAAAGATGCTTCGAATGTAGGGCCCCAGTCGTTCGGAAACACACTATCTCTGTTGAGGAAAATGTGTTGGGTTGCAGGAGGGATGGTTTGAGAGCTCCCCTATCACCATGATTCCTTATCGATAAGCTGCAGCCCGGGTTTAGCAAAGGCTTCTCATGCCGAGCTCTCTTATTTCTCATCCAACAATTCTCCCCCATCCAACACAAAAAGAATTCAAGGAATCGAAGGAGTCAACATCTCTTTGCGATTTGATACCTGCTACACCTTTATGCCAATCATTACTCGATTACTACTCGTCATGGTTTGGTTGGGCATGCTCTGTGATCGCACACTACTTGGGATCTAGGACACAGTTCCGCCGAATGCGGATGGAATGCAACGCGTCCTAGTACCCTTCCAAAAGATGCTCGCTATGATATTCACGTTCAAGTCACCTTATATGGCGCTTACCGCGGGTACAAATCAGCAACAATTCCAAACACCAACTTCGTCGGCCCCGGAAATCGCTTCTCAAGAAAGAGACATGGAGCGAGCTGTTCAAGACGTGTATTCGATTCGCGAGGATGAGTATGCTACAGTATTTGTAGAGGAAGCGAGACAGATTAATTGATACCATATCTACGACTTGCACGGTTCCAGGAGGTACAACGGTGCTGCTCCTGCAGAAGTCCCACGGAATTCCTTCCGGATACAAGGCTTCCGATTGACCTCATTATCCAGTCTCGATGCACCGTGATCGGCCGCCAGATCACTCGCATGACTTCGTTATTGTTCATTGACGCCGTCAGTCATGTAATGGTATAACTTGGCATAGTTGCACTTCGGCACGCTCCAAGAAAAGAACGCAAAGACCCAGACAAAGCCTAGCAACTTGTACGCAAACCGAAGAGGGTAACTCTCATTTCCGAATCTTCTCCCCAAGATGATTTCGACGAGGCGAATCATTCCGACCTCAACAGCGCCTGCCACGAAGTTGAGAACGTACCAACAGGTGTCAGAATACCAAAGATACCCATCGTCCATTTGATACTCAACAAACGAGTGTATGAGGCCGGAAATCAAGAAGATCATGAAAACAGTCATAATCTTGTCCACCTGGGTGCCAGGTGTACATCGTAGAAGATTTCTGGTCACCCATTGCCCAGACACCTTGAATGGGCGAACAGACAGGTTGTGCCAGAATTTTCCCCAATAACGACACATGCTGTATGCGTCGGTGCAACTTCCGAATATTGGCGGCCAGTCCTCCGGCATGTCCAGGCGAAGCAAGTTCACGAACACCAGGGAGCATGCTGCATGTCCAGAGTCGATCAGGATGTACGGCGATATGGATGCAAACAATCTTAGGGCGCTCCGTATTTGGAATTCACGTAGCGTGACCTCCGAAAGACGCCGGAAGAATCTTGTTCGCAGAGGATCAAAGTCGTTTGGGGTGAAAGTGAACGGACCAGGGAACACATAAGTGCTCAGAAGCCACCATAGGAGCCTGTACCAAAGCAGTTTGGCGATGCGCATCACGGCAAAATTCGTACGAGACAGATGCTTTTGAGCTTCGACCGGTTCCGCAGTGTCGTGTGTAGTCTTCAGGTGCCGAGGATTGTTCCACTGATGGAACGGTACGATAGCACGTTTGTCGAGGCTCTTCTCAGAAGACGGAATTTTCGGTCTCTCCAGAAGCAGGATAGAGAAACAGTGTGCCATGAACATGCACGAGACCACGCCCCATATCCGGCCAAGTATTGGCGGCAGCTCCGATGCAGACCGCAACGAGCAGTTTGTTGCTACCAGAAGAGCTGGTAAGGCAAACCACGTGTGTTGGGGACGGGATGCGGCGACGTGGAAGAAATAGAGCGAGGGAGCCAACCACATGAGTGGGATGAAACTCTTCAGCCAAGGGCTCCATATATGCAAGACCATCTTATGGGAAAGGGTAGGATGGGGGTTGAGCATGAAGAATGTTAGAGCAATGGGAAAGAAGACAGATTGGAAAGCAGACGAAGATTATGGAGCGGGCATTATATAATTCAGGCTGTAGTGAGCTTTAGTCGACGCTTCGTCAACTTAAGTGGAGTAGATCAATATCACGAAGGATGTAGATGAAGGTAGGTTGACCCACCTACCCAGACTCCCACGATTGGTGACGTTGAAGGAAGTTAGTGGGTGATGCCACTTGACATGTCGTGGCCATTCGGACATCGGTTCAAGGCACCTGCGAAGTTGACGATCGAATGAACAGTGAGAGGTTGTTACGCACGAGTAATTGTCGTCACCTCGTCCGAGAGACTTCAGAAGTACGGTTAGTGACCGTTGAGATGTTTACAGATTACACGTATTGGAGTCGCATCGATCATTCCAGGCTAGTACCGCACACACTTCGATTATGAGATAGAGAGACCACTCCCATCACTTGGAAACATATCTAAACGGGAGCCCCGTCAAGTGATGGGAATTGATGAAAGTGCAGCTTGAGGAATCGACCATGTTTTCAGTCAAGTCAAAGGCTATCAACGAGCGTAGCTAAGGGCCCTGAAGCCCGGCCTCTCCAATTCCCTGCCCCTAGAAAGAACGACTTTCCTTGCATAGCTCGCAGCCAGCTTAGATGTCAAGAACTTCCTGGACCGTCTGCCTCTCCTCCTGGGTCAGGTCTGAGAAAGACAAAGTCGAGGATCCCAGGGTTGTCGGCACGGGACCTCCTGCCTGTGCCGGGTTGCCACTCAAGACTGTAGCCAAGTTCATGCATGGCGCTGGGACGTTGTCGAGGATCACGTCTGGTTGATAATTAGCGAAACTGCATTCTAAGCGGGCTCGTAGTCTTCATGGATCGCGTACTGTCGTTATCCTCGTGAATTTGAACCGAAGTGCCATCGTTGTTGAATTGGTCGTTGACGGCGCCGATGCATTGATCGATCGATTCATCCGAGACTCCCGGAGGGTAGTCGCCATCTCTCCTCAGAAGGTTGAAGCTTGCACTTCGAACCATCCTTCGGCCGTTGCTTGTTCCGGCACCAATGCCTGTCACAGTGAATCAGCGGGAATCATGTCTTAATGGAATGGGGATCGATCTCGAACGCACCACCTGCGACACTGCCAGAAGTAACGCCTCCTGCTGCTGTCTCGGCGGCCCTGGCGGCTCCTGAGCCTTCCTTTGCGATCAGCCCAATGAAGCCTGCTGTGCAGGCAGGGGCGAACACGCCCAAGGTGACGAGAAGACCGAAGTTGGTGCTGGTGAGCTTCATGTTGCTTGTGATGAAGAGTTGTTTGTTGTGAGTGATTTGTCGGTTGTGAATGTTTGTGTCTATGGCCTAGGAGGAGAGACATCGTGTGAGGTTTATATGCCTGCTGTCGAACCGCAAATGGCCTAGGCGTCTTCTCTCCTGCTCGAAGGGCAACCGATCAATGAGCAATTTACGGTCCACGCCAACGCAAGAATTCCTGAGCTGCAAGTTGCGTTCTTGCATCATTACGGAGTGCCTCTGTACGCAAGCCGCGACTCGAAGGATGAGAAGGATGTTTGATGAGGGACTTTTGGTCAATATCGACCTAAAGAGAGAGGATATCCGGGCTCCAAAATGCGTCGTTGCATCATTAAGGATTGCACCAGTGTGCCAGTGTGGAATCCAGACTGAGAAGTATGTTGAATGAGTGATTTACGGATGGAGAGGCCTAGCCATTGTGGACGTTCGGAGTCGCTTGCAACGACTTGCAGGGCACGGCAGATGCGAAGGAGTTCGAGTATCATCATGAAGTTCATGTACGCGTACACCATATTTTGGTCATGCGTGGAATGAAGGAGTCTTGTTGACGACAAGCTTGCTTCGTTTAGAGACGAAGGAATACTCAAGGCTCCATTAGCACAACACTATACTGTCGAGTGGGTCCGGTCAATTCCGTTCAGGTACTGTGAGATGTGTAAGCCTACTTTGATGTAGTAGATCCTCTAGTTCGTTACTATACGTCGGACTTTGCGAAATACGATTGGCCATTCCGTGACGATCACGGGGCGTCGTTTGTGAGTGTAGGAATGACACCGGGTCCACTGTGGCCTGCTATGACCCTTCATGGTAGGATTGCCGGAAACAGAGCCAGAAAGCTCGTCCGCGTGGTCAACACTGTGGCTTCGTCCTCGCCAAGCCTGGTTGTTCTGTCTGTCATTAGATTGATCAGACGGTCGAGAGGAAGAAAGCAGCCAACATTTAGTTCATGCAGCATTTGTTAAAAGGCAATCCAATTCCATCCATTTCGTCGCTTCGGTCATCCGCCATCTTGTCTTTCAATCATTTCACATTACAAACATGAAAATCACTCAAATCACAGCCCCAGCCGTAGCCGTTGGTTTCGGACTTGTTCAGTTCTGTCCAGCGCCGGTCAACGTTCTCATCCTTGGCATAGCGTAAGTGATCACATCGAAGGCAGAGATGTGCCCATGCTAATTCAATCGAGCGGCGGTGAAATTGGTGGCATTACAGGCGCAGCAGCGGGCGGGAACTTCGACAGTAAACGTGCCGTTGTTGGGACTGAGACCGTCGAGGCTCGTGCCGACGATGTGAGTTGAATGTCAGTCTTCAGCGATGCGCAACGACTGATGCACAGCCATAGCCTTTCAAGGACCTCCCTCAGCCTGCTGGAGACCAATGTAAAGGTCAATCGCAAGGTGCCGGTGTGGCGTTCAGTTCCACTGGAGAAGGCGCGTTCAGGATCGACAACGTGCCGTCTGCCTGTATGACACTTGCAGACGTGCTTCTTGGTACCGACCAGGACCAGCCGCACCCGACTCCACTAGGTACTCAAAACGCTGGTGTCACGTGCGGAGCACTTAGACTAACATCTACCCGTCAGGCTCGGCTGCTCTGGAATACACTGGAGTTTCGAACGAGGATATCCAGAAGCTGCAAGCGGCGCTTGACAGCAGCAACTAGCCATGCGAGACGTCAGAAGAGTCTGATATCTGAGATCGGAGGGGCTTGGCGAATGATGATGCGTTGCATGGATGCGTCGATGACATTACAGAGTACATTCGCTGACAATTTAACGATTTTGAACTATTGCAAATTGAGTCTGAAGTCCTGTTAGTTTAAGCACGTGGCAAAAAGTGATCGCACGCAGGGGGTGGGCCTTTCTTCCGAGGGAGACCATACAATACCAACGTGTGGAGTCAAGACTTGGGCTTCAGCAGTGCATTGAGCCACGAGATCGTCCAGGAAGTCGATCAAGTTGAGAGTAGGAGGTTGGTGTCTGTTCTGAAGGAGCATGTGGTTCGTGGTTAAGAAAAGCTTAGCGAGCTAAGCACCGCCTCCTGTAGCTTATTTAGCTTCAATCCTACGGACGTCAACCCCAAAAACCGACCCTCTTTAATTCCTCCCAACATGGAGAAGACGTGCCGTGCGTGCTTCATCGGCTTCTGACTGTGACATGTTGCTCCGCTGATGCGACAAGGGCTGAATACACTTTGCAACTAGTCGACATCCTTCGCGTCGACTCATTGCTGCTTCGTCAGGGGATGTCGCGATTTGAACAACTACCGGCACGAGCACGAGCCACAGCTTTCATGTCTACTGATCATGCGATGACGAGGAACGGTATCCACCTCAGGAGCGGTATCTTCCAACTTCCCCTTCAACTTCTCGAAGGATTTGATGGACCCATGAACATCTCCGCGTTACTCGTAAGCGAGCCTCCATTGAGGACTGCTGCAATGTGCGACGACTACAGGGTTGATTTGACTCCCACATGGTCTGCGGACATGAACCAGACACTGTTTTGTTCGAATCCGTGCTGAGATTCTATTGATCCAGTCGGGCGACCGACTCGAAATCATGTCTGCTACACGTCTACTCTTTCGCGCTCTCGAGCGTCGAGTTCGCACCGACGACCATTTTACCGAAGCAAAAGAGCTTGAGGTTCCCCCTTACCCAGTCGCTCTTCGTGATGAACATATAACGGAAACCGAGACAACGATTCGAATCACGACAGACCATGTGCGTGAGATCTTTCAGCGCAATATACGGGTTACACTGGCTTCGAATGGAGAGACTATCTTTTCTGTGACGCCAAAACGATGGAGCATCACCTGGAGACGAGAGATGCAAGATGCGTCCGGCTTGCCCCTGGTTGACATTCGAGGGAGCTGGTCGCAAAAGTCCAAAGCATGGTACTGCCAACTGCCTGGTGGTCAGCCTGGGCCTTCTGGAAGGCATGGTGAGCACGTGCTGGAAGCTGAACCACTTGGTTGGATGAGCGATGCTATCGATGTTAGATTCGATAACATCCATCCACCTGCGTATGCCAAAGGAGAAGGCTCCTCGGCAAACAGCAACGTGGTTCTACGGGTCCGGGGACACAGGCACAAAGGACGCATCCTGACGGATGTCATTTGTGATCAACGACATATCGCAACCTTCCGCCGGTTTCAGCTTGACAATAAAGCTATAAACGAGGATTGGTTCCAGGTACTGGAAGCCACCGTAGCTCCGAATGTTGACCTCACATTGGTAAGACTCGTTTTTCATAGCCACACCGTGCCTGGACAACGCTGATATGAACAGATGGCTCTCATTGGGGTCATGCTTAGCGACGTACTGCCTGAAGGTGTGCACTTTGGAGATGAATGGTTTAATCCTCGTCCGGACGATGCCACAGTGGCGATGTGTAAGAGAGGCTGGCAACCACCACCCCGCTATCCCAGCGTACCTGGACCTTCGCGAACGCAGAAGGGATGATTATACTGCCTTTTGTGGCGCACCGGATCTGAGCGAGTGAGCAAACGATCATTTGGCAGCCGCTCGAACTAGAAGCAAGCAAAGTGGGCAGGCTGATGGAGCAGGACGCAATTGTATCACACTTTCAAACTAGAAATTCGTATGAAGTATCATCATTTGCGTGAAATATCAAGACAGATTGGCGTGGGTGGTTTCTGTTTGCATGTGACCCTTGCATATACATGTATTCACAGGGTTTCGACCTTTCGACTTTGTATCATCGGTTCGATTCGTGTCAACTGCCGAAAGAACTACGTCTTCGCTAACAATAAAATAGACTAAAAGTCAAGCCTATACTGCTATATAGTATGTGGCATTTTATTTTCTGTGGCAGAGAGTACAGTCTTGTTCGCTCTCTGTTCCTATTCCATCCTCGGAAGCTTTAATGAAACGAGTATAACCCCAACCCTAACCCTAATAATAATCATCATCAGAATATAGGATCAATACATAATCAGTTAATCCACCCACTATCTAAAGTCTCTATGAAAATCTTACAATAATCACATGTAAACAGAAAACTAAACCTACCTTCGCCAGCTAATGTACATATGTACATCAATCGAATGTAAAGCCTCCGAAATCGCATTTGTCGTGCAACCCCACCAAACGTCACACCCAAGATTTCAAGAGTCAGTGGTGTCAATACCTTTGATTGCTCTTCATTCGTCTCGATTACTACAACCATATCACAATCTCCACGATCCTGGAGCATCAGCGTCTCACAAACATGCCCGCATCTATCTCGCCGCTGGCAATACTCACACCATCATCCAACTCCCGCGCCTGGTCCAGTCAACCTCACCCCCACCTCCCCATCGTCGCAACAGCCTGCTCCGACAAATCAGTCCGCGTCTACTCCCTCACCAATTTTGCGCAGCATTCCACTATCGCCGGCGGTCACAAGCGCTCCATAAGATCTTGCTCGTGGAAACCGAACAGCGTCGGCGAGAGCGTGCTTGCGACCGGCAGCTTCGACGCGAGCGCAGGAATCTGGCGGCGATGGGAAGAAGGTGCCGGCAAGGCTGAGGCTGCGAGGGAAGTCGACTTCACCAGTGGCCTGGCGGGTGGTGATGGCGCTGCAGACGAGGAGGACGACGAGTGGAGGTTTGCGGTGATTCTGGACGGGCACGATTCGGAGATCAAGAGTTTGGGCTTTGCTCCTACCGCACCGCTGCTGGCGACGTGCAGTCGCGACAAGAGCGTGTGGATCTGGGAGGAGCTGGATGACGACAATTTTGAGACGGTCGCTGTGCTGCAGGAGCACGAGGGCGATGTTAAGTGCGTGGCTTGGAGTCCTGTGGAAGAGCTACTGGCGAGTGGAAGTTACGACGACAATGTGAGACTTTGGAGGGAAGATGTGGACGACTGGGCTTGTTGCGCTCTGCTCGAAGGACACAAGGGCACGGTGTGGTGGGTTGAGTTCGAGGGCGCAGAGAGAGTGGGCGCACTTGCAAATACTGAGGGACTTGGAGACGGGCAGAAAGCTCTTCTCGAGACGAGAGACCGGGCTGGTCCCAGATTGGCGACTTGCTCAGACGATCTCTCGATTCGGATATGGAAGCGCATTCCCAAAGACAAGCCCGTCGAGCCAACAGGCCAGGGCAAGATGCCGACGATCTGGAAGAACAAGGACTTCGACGAGGACTGGGTGGAGGAGACGAAGCTGCCTCAGGTCCACGAGCGCGCAGTATACGCTTTGAGCTGGAGCAGGAAGACCGGCAGAATTGTGAGCACAGGCAGCGACGGCAAGATTGTTGTCTACGAAGAGCGGTGGTCAAACGGAAGCAACACTAGCGACGTGGCCATGACAGATGCTTCCTCTGCGCCTGAAAATGACGAGCAAATGCAAGCTGGTGCTGTGACTGAATGGGTAGTTGTGGCTGTCGCAGAGAACGCACATGATGTCTTCGAGGTCAATCATGCCGTATGGGCTCCTCGCGCGGACAAGGACAAGCGGTTCGAAGGTGAAGAAGTCATTGTTACGACTGGAGACGATGGTGAGGTCAAGGTCTGGACGCTTGATGAATAATTGGATTTCTTGTGACGCAAGACTGTATGTATGCCATGCCTAGATCCACAAATGATAGAAGGCGGCGACGACCCATCGCCATTGACATGAATTTCAAATAAAGCCGTATGGTTCAATCGCATTTCGCACGCTGGGTTTCACTAGAGCATTTTTTGATTCATGTCATCTGCCTGGCATGCGCCTTCCAAGAAGAACCGTCTCACTCGAAGCTATCTCCCGCAGAACACTCTTCTTTCGAGCTACTATCCTCCACCATAGAGGTATGTTTCAATAGGGAGATACGTGAGACAGCTTAGGTACCTTAAGTTTTCTCAGATCGATTTAGACTTGCTGTCCCTGCATCAACCATGATTCAGCATAGCATGTAATTGATCGACAGTGGGGCATCGGATGAATGAAAGACCTCGGTTCAGCTATATTGAAAGGCTGACACGGCGCCGTCAGGCGTTTCTTGAGACTTGTTCGAAACGCTTATTCATTTTCAAAATGCGATTTCAAGAGGCTGCTGGCATCTTCCTCTCCTTCAATGGACTCTTCTTTCAGAACATAGCGCAGGCTGTAGATTCTCAGACTGATCCCAACCAAACGGAAGCGTACGCAAAACGATCTTACTTCTACGCCGGGGGTCAATATGTAGAAACGACTTTGGTCCGTAGCTTTGTCCAATACCTCCATGCTCAGTAATGTCGGACTAACCAAAACATAGCCCACGAGCAATAGCACGGCGACTTACATGGTTGGCCAAATCTACGTGGAGAAACTCGAGCCTCAACAGAGCCTCCATGACCACCCTATTGTCTTCATTGCGGGCAATGGCCAGACTGGAACGGTAGGGCTTCTTCCTGAAACCCAAGTCAAGTGCGAGCTAACTTTTGCAGAACTGGTTGAACACTCCAGACGGCCGTGAAGGATGGGCATCGTACTTTCTCAAGCAAGGCTACACCGTCTACCTGACCGATCAAGCACAGCGAGGGCGTTCCCCGTATCTTCCGGGAGAAGGGGAACTCTCTGCGTTCCCCGTGGAAACCATTGAAAAGCAATTTACAGCGCCGAAGGATTTCCCTTCGTACCCGCAAGCAGCTCTGCACACCCAATGGCCGGGCTCCGGACACGCCGGCGATGCCACCTTCGACGCTTTCTACGCCTCGCAAGTCCCGGGACAGAACAACGCTACTCTTCAAGCCAGCTACAACAACGCGAGCTATGCAGCCCTTTTAGACCGCATTGGTCCAGCAATCGTCGTGGCACATAGCCAGGGTGGTCCATTCGCCTGGAAACTCGCTGACGTGAGACCTCACTTGGTGAAAGCGCTCGTGAGTCTGGAATCCGAAGGCCCGCCGTTCGAGAACTATGCTGGCCCGCCATTTGATCCGAATTACATTCGACCAACCCTGAATCGCAATCGACCCTATGGATTGACGTTGCTGCCGATTGCGTACGATCCGCGCATTGGGGACGAGGCATCATTGCTGGTGAGAGAAAACGTTAGCGCTTCGAACGCGAATCTCTTAAGTTGCATTCTCCAGGCTTCGCCGGCTCGTCGCTTGTCGAATATCTCACAGGTTCCGGTTTTGTTTGTCAGTGCTGAGGCGAGTTACCATGCTGTCTACGACCATTGTACCGTTGCGTACTTGTTGCAGGCGGGTGTTGACGTGGAGTTCCTAGAGCTGGCGAAAGTTGGCGTTCATGGAAATGGGCATATGATGTTTCTGGAGTTGAATAATCTCGAGGTTGCTGGGAAGATTTTGCCTTGGATTGACCATCATGCTGATGGTTGAGGGTTTGCGGAAGTCCTCTGATCACGTCGCAATGATTGAGCGAGGAGGAAGTATCAGTAGGCTCATTGAAGGTCAACAGTCTACAGTCTTGTATAAAATGACTACTTGACCGATACTGTACTCACCTTTTCGTGAAGGTATAGCTTATCGAACGCCGAAGGCGGACATTCCAATTGATTTCCGTTCGCTCGGTCCAGTCGATCCACCAAGTGAAGAATAGTTCCATATGCCTAGCGAAAACATCCCGCTCTGTTCATTACTTTCACACTCTGCAGGCACTCTCACTTATTGAATCGTGAAAGACGTGCGAAGTGTCCACCAGAAAGCGAGAAAACTCACATTCCGCTCAGATTGCCGTTTTGATTCCTGCACCACGACTCGTTCAGCTTTCTTGTGATGCTAACAATGATGAGTCCGTATGCGACTTGCCAAGGAACCGAACCACATCAGAGCAGTGAGTCCGAACGCCGATGGCCACTGTCGTCGCATTCCTTATCGCAGGCGTTGCCTCAAGCAATCATGGTCTCTATCTCATATCGAAGGTCTGGAAGGTCCCCGTTTCACTCCCGACGGGGACGTTGGGGAACTAGCATGGCGAGGCTCCTTCGCTCGCGTCAACTGACAATGGCGAGCCTCAATTTGCAAGACATGCGGATGCAGAGGCCGTTCTCGACTGGTCCGTTTGTATTGGTGTGAGGGTAAGAGTTCTGGTACATATGGCCGAAAGATTGGTACGCTTCGGCAGAGGTCGGGTGGGTACTTGGCTTGGCGGATGGACCGGGTCGTTGTGACCCTTGGAACATACAGTCGTAGACGTGGAGTTGTTGGTTGGGCGTTGGCGTGTGGTTGTAAAAGGTGGTTGTGTATGTGGAGAATGTGGAGGGTGACAGCACGGTTCGGGTTCGGTTGTTCAACCGTTGGAACATCGCTGGTCAAGTTTGGATGGAACGTCAGCCTTTGATGATGACGACGCGTGAACAGCTTATTTAGAGAGAGAACGAGAGAATCAATTGTACATGATGGCGAAGTTTGCATATACAAAAGCATTGATGTCAATTGTGAAATCGTACAGAGCAATGCACCTGAATCGGATAAATGAATCGCCTGATAGATTGGTCAATCAATCCAAATTTTGATGATCAACAATTTGATTGATTGATTGATTGATCGCTTGAGCGCTTGCAATAATATATAGTGCACTAATTAAACAAGAATGCCGCGCCGATATCCCGCCCCCAAGCCACCCAAGAGGCGTGCCGTAGCCGCGCCCATGCTATCCCAAAGTTAACCCCAAGCTGCCAAGTCGGTGAAATGAATGGTCGAGAGATGAAGCGAACAAGAGAAGAAAAGTCACCTGTGTGCACAGATTGCACCAAAGTCGGTGAAAATGCAGGGAATCAAAAGAAAAGGAAGAAGAAACGAGAAACGCTCGCTTGCGCGCAAGACATGCGCCGACTTGAATGATGCTTTCAAGAAAATGCCGGACAGGCTTCCAAAAGTTGGAATAGAAGAATAGGTTAAAGAAAAGTCTCCGGATGTCTCGGATGCAGTGGTGTGCCGCGGTAAGATGGCCGCGTGCTGTGAAGTAATAATGTCTTTTGCGGGAGGCAATATGTTGCGGAACCCCGTCGTCGCTCGGGATCTTCACTTCCGGGTTGGTGGTATCTTTCCCGCCGATATTGGCTTGAGTTTGCCGGGGCCGGGTACATCCCTCTTAGCTCTTGTTTACCACGATCTTGCATGACCGTGCTTGTGGTTATGAAGGTGGCGCTTGACCTTTTTCTGTATTAAAATCGCCAATGAAGCGTCAGCTTCATCGTTTCTACTTGTGCACCAAGGTAGAGAATTGGTATGAAGTGGTCGTGCTTATCATATATCATCAGAGACTCGATTATGCTCTTCTTCTTTCTTTGTGCAAAATATTACAACGCGCGCTCGCAAGAATAAAACAATCCCCGGCCAGATCCTCAGCGAAGGAAACGATCCAGACTTATAGCCAAACTAGCCGATAGGATCACGGCCGGGATGAGAGCCAGAGATAATGAGTTGATGAATTCGGGGCGGGGTGCACTTACGCCGCCTGATGATTCTGAGTCAGATGAAGCGGTGGCGGACGCAGCTCCGGTAGATGATGTCGAAGTGATGGATGCGGGTGCATCAGCCCAAGGCATTGTCGTGGCAGAGTGCATGACAGTGGCTCTGCCTTCGACCGTGGTCGTCCAAGTCGTAGAGATGACGGCCTTGGATTCAAGGGCGGCTATGTCATCAGAGAAATCGCAGAGACCAGAGCCTTCGAGCGCAGATTTCTTGAGAAGCACGACCGGGTGGCCATCGCTGACCCAGGCCTCAATACAGCCGTTACCGCCGACTTCGACTGATTTGCATGACACAACATCCATCAGCTCGTCACCAGAGGAGTACCCGTGGCCGTCGCAAAGTTCCACAGCGAAGTCATCAGCGTCGCCACCCTTGTTGTTGAAGATGCTGATGGCGTTGGGGCCGTTGTCGCCTCCCTTTGCCCATGTGATCGTGTTGCTTTCAACTTTGATGGCCTTGGCCAGGTTTGTGAGGTACTTAGGATATTGGCGGCCCATGAAGCGGCGGAAGAGGTTCAGCTTGGCGAAGAGCTTGTAGAGAACAGCGTCCTCATCGTACCCTACATCCCAGAGTGCTGCACGGTTGTAGTAAGGCTCGACATCGCCAGGCGTGAACTGTTCCTGGCCGTACATGATGACGGGAATGCCGTCTGCAAGGAGCACGTAGGCGCCGACGTTTTCTGCACGAGTGATGTCCTCAGTGTTATTTCTGAAGCGGGCAACGTCATGGTTCTATTTCATGTTAGTCGCGTTTCATTCCAAAATGATCATCACAGCCATGCGTACCTCGGCGAAAGTTCCCAAGACGGTAGAATCATGACACAGTTCTCTAATAGATTCGGTCATTCCTTTGAGGGTTTCGAAGTTTCCGTCTGGCCCCGCGAAAGCCGCGGTCATGGGCCAGTAAAGTGGGTAGTTGAGGACACTGGGAATGCCTGGCGTATACTGACAAGCGAGATCTTCCATCTGAGTGTAGACTTCCGAGGTCGCGAAGACACCAGCATGTTCCATGAATTCAGGGAAGAACTCCTTAGGCACGTTGATGGCAGCGTCAATACGAAGACCGTCAACGCCGTACTTCCACACTTGATTCTTGATCCACATTCCAAGCATGTCCCTCACTTCCTGGCTCTCCGTCTTCAAGTCAGCCAATGGCGCTTCCAAGCTACCCAGCCAGCAGTTTTGCAAGTTATCAAGATCCTCGTCGCTATATCCGGACGGACAGTATTCGTGGAAGTATTTGGCCTCGTTGAACGGACGCATAAGCGAGTAGTCAAACTCGTTGTTCTCTTGTTTAGGGCCAACCATGTGGTTAACGACGATGTCGAGCATGAACAGCATTCCACGCTGGTGGACTTCTGTGATGAGTTCCACGAGGTCTTCTTCACTACCGTATGCCAGATTGAGTTCGTACAAGTTCTGCTGCCAGTATCCACTATAGGCTTCGCCGTCGCCAGTCCAGTTGGGCATTTGCTCAACGATGGGAGATATCCAGATCGCGTCGAAGTTCATGCCTTGAATGTAGTCCAGATGCTCTGTAATCCCCTTCCATGAGCCACCACAGTGAACACCGTTCTCTGGCTTGCATGGTTCTTCATCCCGGTCGCTACCGACTGCGAAGCGGTCGGTCAAGATCTGGTAAATAGAGCGAGCTCGCCACTCGTCGGCGCCGGCAGCATAGGCGACAGATGTAAACAAAGAAAGAAGCGCCAAAGAAGAAGAAAACGAAAAGGAAACCATGTTTGCTGTAGCGACAGACCGTACAGCAGTGACAGCTGCAAGGAACGGCAAGGGATCGAGAGTTGTGGTACGGTATCGAGCTGGGGCAGCTCACAACTGAACGGGACCGGTAACCATTTTGTTCGGACGCGCCCCAGAGGCGAAGGGGCAAGACCCAGGAGATAGCCGCAGAGTGGGCTATAGCCACGTCGAGAAACGGTCAACTACTGCGCGCCGGCACTGCTCATGGGCTGGGGCGGCGTGAGTGGTTAATCTCCGGCCCACTTAGTGTAGCGGATGCCCAGAAATCACAACGCTCAAGTCTTGTCTGTATGGCTTTTGTGTCGGAGGTGGCGATGCTTCACACTTTGGCAGCAATAATAACGCTTCATATACCGCATTGTATCGGTGTAGGACCTGGGGTTTCTTACGGAACACATCTTCTACGCTCGCAAAGGGCTCCAAGCACACTCGATCCTCGCTGGCAACTTGCATCAAGCCACGCGACGAAGTACATCTACATGTCAAAAACATCAGTCGACACCCTCGCCGCACACGAGCTGCCAGGGATCAGGGGTCTAGTCAGGAGAAAAGTGGCTCCCTCCACCTTTGCCCAGCTTCATGCCGAGTCTCCAAGATCTCGCCCCGACCCTCCCGTCCTCTGTGCTTCTAATCCTGGACCGACGGCCAGGTGCAGATCTCCAACGCCTCTCGCGCTCCAAACCCTTCATCATAGAAACTTCTGTCATCTCCGCGCGAACCCGTGCTCACACGTGAGTCCTGCCTACCGGAGAAGAGGCCACAACCCCGCCGAGTTTGGACCGCATTCGTCTCTCCTAGTCTCTTCTGTCTTCACCCATCACTGCGGTCTGTCCTCCTCGCTCAACGCTAGATCTTTTGCGAGTCATTTCGCTGGGACTCCACAGCCGCGGTTGCCTCTGTCGTGCCTAGTGCAACCCTTTCCTGCGAGCTTGGCTGTCCAGCGGGAATTTAGTCGCGCCAGTGGTAATTCCTACTGGCAAATCCTACAGTGAGACGACGCGTTTCGGTGCCGAGAACATTGGCGAGCCTGCCTCGAGCCTGCCACCGCCACACGCCGTTTTAGAACTCTCCGAGCCCCTTTGTGACCTTCAAAAGAAGCAGCCACTCATCGTTGCATGTTTCCTCCTGGCTTTCGACGGGCCAAGCCAGAGGAGGTCCCTGTGCTGTGATGCTACGCGTGGAACCCAAGCAAACCTCATCATGCATACGCTCTCTCATAAGAAGAGCATCGCCGCAGAGAGCTCTTGATCTCTTGCCAGATAACGCTAGCACGTGCAACAATATCAAGTCGCCCTACGACTCCTCGACTCTTACCTTGACACAGCCTAACATTCTATGCGACAATGCGTCCAGGCCGAAAGTCTAAATGAGGTCGCCAAGGAATGGGGCTCAATATTTACGGGCATCCGAATGACATCGCATCCGCGTGCTGGAAGGTGAACGCAGCTTTAGAGACCAGCTTTCCAAACATTCGGCCCAAACTTGAGAGTCCAAGCGAGTGACATCAAACTTCACGTGCAAACCTGCTGCGCCCTGAAACGCTTTTCCCATGCGACTTGGTTGAAGTTTTGTCTCGAATCAGGTCTGATGGGATTTTGAGCTGCAATGGCATTTTGGCGCGACTTTTCTCATGCGCCAAGCTAGGTAATCTCGCTCATGAATTAGGGTACGTGCTGCGCATCAATGATACCCAGACGACTGCTGCGCGACGCACAGAACCCCAGCTAATGATCGGCCTATTCGAAGTTACTACTCCGTCTATTTCCGCTCCATGATCTGGACAAATCAAGCATGAAAAATGCTAAGAACGGTCAGAAGTTGGAATGTCACTCACAAATACAGGTACATAATAATATTGCTCGTGCGCTCGTACTTCTAACCAATGCCTCTCGTGTGTTGAACCCCTGGCCTACGGCCCTCCCTAAACCATCCCTGCTGGCATGAGACGTCTTCTTCACCAATCACGGAGCGGGCATGACCTATCTTGTACACTAGGGGTCTGCCGCCATTGCTTCTGCAACACGTGCTGTGCTAACAACAAGAACACTCCATCGCTGAGACAATTTTTCAACTTCAGCCTTGCGGCGGATGGCGCTCCGCTTGTCAAATCTCGCTTTTTAATTACAATGTGGTGGAATGTCCACAAGGCGAGAGGCTGTGAGCTTCTTTTCTTGGCCTAGCAAACCTGCCTCGTATCTTTAAGATTGCCATGGCATCGACGAGACGTTTTTGCAAGAAGGGCCGACATGGACCACAGAGTCAGATTTCGCCGCTGATGTTTCTGCTCGCCTGGTCTTCGAACAAATGCGAAACCATATCAGCCGCTGAGTCGCTCCTGAGACGTTTCCGAATCCTTCCAAGAGTGTTCTCTTTACCTTCGATTAGCATGACTAGTCGAGTACTCGGTCGGCTGTGTTTCAAATAAGGACTGTGAAGAGTTGATCCAAACCACGTGGGTCCCTCTGGTGGGATCAAAAAGGTCAATCCCGAGCAAACTATATCATCATTGACCTCCCAACACAGCGTTGAGCGCATCGATTGTCACAAACGCCCAGAGCCTTCAAGAGATGTCTGAGTCCTGATGTACAATTCTTGAGCCTTGAGCATTGCTCAATTACAATCCAACTGGCATTTATTCTTGAATGAACATCCATTGGGAAGGACGTTCAATAGATCGCACAATGTCAGATCCCATCTTGTTGTAATCAGCTTCATCACAAGTCGACACAATCTGCAATGGCGATGTACACAATATCGTTCATCCAAACCTTGAGGAAACGACTTGTGCGTTTTCCAATACTCCTCAAGCCTCTGCTGTTCCGATCTCCGCTTGTCGCAAACTCAATACCCCACAATCACGATCACTCATCGTGAATGCACATCTGGGTGAAATCACTCTGAATGAGATCTATCTGTGGCTCTTCACTTACCTAGATCTTTTACTATGCTGATCTGTAACCATCGCGCACCACAAAAACTTGTTGCCAAAAGAGAATCGCGTCCACCTTGTATCTGAATCGACACTGCCTTTTGATCGACCTACACCATGACTTCGACTTCAACTGCCATTCAAGTGGCCTGCCAGCAAACGAGATTCCACATTGCTGAGAATGCTAAGGATAGAGAGGTATAGTGGCTCGAACAAAGGGAGAAAAGTAAATTCCCTGACAGTGCCAGATCGACGTGCATGATCTATACATATCGCTGGTCAGCCGCGAGACACAAGCAACGACGACCACGGCCAAAAGCAAGAGCACACGCAACAAAGCTTCCGGACTGGAAATCTTGAGCGGCGCACATCTGCGAATCAAAGCTGGAGGACGTTATGGCTTCATCGGGCGAAATGGAAGTGGCAAGTCAAGTACGTCTTTCATCCTAACGCCCCGAATTGGATGGAATACTGACTTCGAGAAGCTCTTCTTGTTTCAATATCGGAGAAGTTGATACCTGCGCTGCCTTTCGACTTACGTGTCGCAGCAATGCGACAGACTCATGACAAGGGAGGCGATGCTGAAGAACAGTCACTTTCCGACATGAGTGTGCTCGATTATGTTGCGCAAAGTGACTCCTACCGCAACAGGCTGGTAAAAGAGCATGAAGGTTGGCTCGGCCCAGGATTGCCTGTTCACTCAACTTGCTGACGATGATAGCACTTACCCAAGCAATCAACGATACGGAAGGCCTGGGCGTAACGAAAACTCTGCGAAACATCGAATATGCCCGGGCACAAGAGCAGCTTTTCGCCGCTGAAAAGATTGCAAGACTTCGTAGCGGTGCTCGAGGATTTGACGCAAGGAAATTTCTTCGTGTTCAAGAGAAAGCAACCGAAGACGCCAGACTTCAGCTCGAAGCCCTTAACGTCGATGCTAAGAAGGATAATCTGGAGGAAGACATGCAGAAAGCTATGGCTATGCAAGCCACCCTCCAGGCCGAGCTTGAACTTCTTCCGGTGAGAGATGTCGAGGCCAAGGCAAAGAGCATTCTTGCCGGACTGGGCTTTACGGAGGCAAGGTTAAGTGACAAAGTCTCGACGCTTTCCGGAGGATGGCGAATGCGCTGCCAACTCGCCGCAGCACTCTTACGAACTGCTGATCTTCTCATTCTTGATGAGCCTACCAACTTTCTCGACATGATGGGCATGCTGTGGCTGCAGAAATTCCTGGAAGACATGCACGACTCTGCCCCAGACACTGCAGTCGTACTGGTATCCCACGACAGAGACTTCGTCAATGCCACATGCGACGAGCTCATGATTCTCCGCGAGAAGCAGCTGGTCTACTTCCAGGGCAATCTCGAATCGTACGAGAAATCCATCCGGCACGAGATTCTACGTATGAGTCGCATGAAAGAAGCCCAGGATCGTCAAATCGCTCACATGAACAAGACCGTAGCCAACAGCATACAGCAGGGCAAAAAGACTGGGGATGACAACAAGCTGCGCCAAGCGAAAAGCCGACAGAAGAAACTCGACGAGCGTATGGGCATGGAAGTGAGCGCAAAGGGCACGCGGTTCAAACTCAACAGAGATATGCCGGGCTGGCATGAAAGTTCACGCAGCGCGATCGAGGTCCCGAAAGAGGAGGAAGCCGTGTCATTGAGATTTCCTCCGGCTCCAGAGATGCGGTTTCAAAGCTCATTGATCTCGCTTGAAGGGGTCTCTTACCGCTATCCGAAAGTGGCCAAACCCGCACTTCAGGATGTCAATTTAATCGTCCATCCTGGTGATCGAATTGGTCTTTTAGGCCTCAACGGTGCAGGCAAGACGACTCTTGTGCAACTCCTCACTAGCACTTTCAGACCGACATCTGGTAACTTGCAGACCTATCCCAGACTGAAGATTGGATTCTATTCACAACACACCGTGGATGACCTCGCGAAGAAGGGAGCTGCAGATCCTGCGATCACAGCATTATCTATGATATTACAAGAAGCCACCGACAAGTCTCTTTCTCTCGGTGAGCAAGATGCGCGAAAGTTGTTGGCTGGAACTGGTCTTGTTGGTCGAACAGTATCAGATACACCAGTGGCTAAGCTATCTGGTGGACAACTGGTTCGCTTGGCTCTCTCGCTACTTTTCCTCGATCCTCCGCACGTTTTCATTCTTGACGAGCCGAGCACGCACCTGGATCTTGCTACGGTCAGTGCTCTCGCCAGAGCACTGATGGAGTACGATGGTGCTGTTGTACTGGTCTCGCACGATCGATTCATGATGAGAACTATCATTGAGGGCGAGCCCGTGGACCCTGATGATAGTGATGATGATGAGTCAGATCCGCGTACAGGAGAAGAGGAGGAACGACGAAGAAGAATTGTCTGCGAAGTCAAAGGAGGTAAGGTCAAAGAGCTGAGCGGTGGCGCGGCGGCTTGGGAGACAAGTCTGGAGAAACGATTGGTGAAGGCTGGACTGTTGTGACATAACGAAAGCACCCTACATGCGAAGACGTCCTACTGCAAGTAAAATCCCGGACCAAAGCATCGGAAGTGGACATTTCATTGCGAACCAACATATTCCTCGCCTCCCATGGCATGAGATCGTTCTTTCAAGCATTGCTTCCCCTTCTCAATCCTCCTGTGATGCTCCAGAAGTCCATCTTTCCTGCTAAAAGCCCCACCACAGCCCCATGATAAGCCTTCGTTGCTGATGCCTCCGCAGACGAAGCTCTTCTCGCCATGTTTTGTTTTCTCATGTCTGGTTCTGTCGCTCATTTGAGCAAAACTTCGGCTGCATTCCGGAAACCTGCAGGAGAATGGCTTTTCGCCAGTGTGGGAACGTTGGTGGTTGTTCAAAACTGTACGTCTCGAGAAACTGCGACCACAAATCGAACAATTGAACGCTGTGGATCGATGTGTCTTGACAGTGCGAGAAGACGCTGCCACAGTTGACACGCCTGGTTCTGCAGATGCTTTCTCTCCGAGGAGTTCAACCGCCATTGTTTGGCCATTTCCTGGATTGGCTTCTCTGGACGCAATGGTCCCCGAAGAGCCATCAAAAGAGCTGACTTCGGGCTTTGAATCATCATCCGGACTTCTCGAATCCGTGGGAGCCGGCCAGTGTCTTTTTAGGTGTTATTGGAGGTCTTCGAGCTCAGTTCGTTCATCCAATGCTTGACACAAAGCATCAATCATGAATTTGAGCTCCTGCTCGGAGAGACGAATGTAACCGGGCTCCGCTTGCTGGCATTGTCGTTCTAGATTCAAGACACACTCCGATACAGTCTCTTTCCGGAGCTGTCTCCTGTGCTCGATCGCCGCACCACGTTTGCGCTGTGTTTCAGCCGCCTCTGAGGTTGGCAGATCATCCACTGGAACATCTGGGGCTGGCAATGACATAGGTATGCACCATTGATGAAGGTGTGCTATGAGAGCCCCAAGCGTATTCCGCGAATTCCTATCGACGGCTGAGGCTGAGATTTCCATATACTCGGAATAGAATGGTGAGCTCTCACAGAACGGCGACTGCGGCGGAGGCAGCTCTCTGCTCGCGGACCGCATGCGCTCCTCATGCGCCCATTCCATGCGTTCATCTATCATGGTTCGTACGCTGGACGTTGACGATGCTCGGCTGCTTGACGGACTTACGTCGCCAGATTGTGCATCAAATCCTCTTGTTGGCGTCCTTCCGCGGGCGCGGGTAGGATACATCGCATCGAAAGCTTCGACAAATTTGATAAAAGCGTCCAACCCGTGGAGATGTGATCCTCGATATGTCTCGTGTGTTTGCTGTAAAAAGAGCGGCAACAGCGGCGATTAGTTCGGTACCAAGTACAATGAGACTTACAGAGGTCGAAGTGGTGAATGCAGCTCGAGTATGGCGCGAATTCACACGCTGATTTTCAAGGATGGACTTTGTAATGTTTGTAGTGTTCTCAGTATCGCAGCTTTATCACAACGGGGCGTGCCATGTCGAGCGATACATCGGCGCTGCAGGAAGGCTACAAGGTAAGTCTCAGGCTCTGTATATGATGATAAGAGAGCAGAGCCTGATCGGCGGCGGAAGATCAGGCAGTGCTTGTGCACGTTGGCGGTGTCAAACAATTCGCAAGATTGACGAGCGGTGATGTTCGAGAATCCGGCAGTGCCATCGAACAATCAGGCAGTGCTACATTGTAGCTCGGACCAAAGCGGCAACAGAGTAACGCTTTGCTGAAAGAGGCCGCGACATGCAGCCTCATGCATGACCCTGCATGCAACATCTGCGGCCTCTTCGAAATTTTGGTATACCGAACCTGGCTTCTGGCATTTCAGGCAGTGTCCCTTCATGACACGAGACTGCCAGCAGTATAGCTGACGTTTCTATGCTCAGGCATTTGAAAATGCAGGGGTTCTCTGGACGATGGAACACTGCAATGCCGGAAAGTCGGTCTGCATTTAAATCGCACTCTCTGGGTTCCAGGCCCATCATACGAGGACAGAGCAAATTTACGATACATTCATACAGAGCATGGCATCCCAGGCACTCGGTGCAGAATGGCAACTGACTATCATATTCGGCAGCTTAGCAACCGTGCTAGCCGCAGCTAGTGTAGTTCTGACCTGCTTGCAATATCGACATCATGCTCGCCCTATCTCCACCTCGACAACACCTTCAAGCCTCGAAGACGGCATTTCACCGGCTGCCCCAGATTCACTTCCCTTGCAACAGAACGAAGACACTCCTAGATGGCGTCAAATTGGATTGACCCATTTGGTGATCTTGAGAGCAGCACGCATCTTGTGAGATAGGAAACCCCGGATTGTTTTTTGGCTCAAAAATTGACGATCAACAGGCCAGCGAGACCCAGTCGTCCGCAACGAGCACGTATGACCAGAAAGATCTGGCGGCGTGTGAGAAGGGCACGCAAATGTGAGCGGATGATGCGAATCAGAAGGATCCAGCATGGTGCACTGATCCGCAATTTTGCTGATCTCGCGGCCAAAAGAATCAACAAAGTGTCCTTCAGGCAGCGCCGTCACAACCGCAGGGCAAATAATTTGGCGTACATGATATGAGGTATCTGCTATTGTTGGCGACCTACGCAGCTTGGAGATCGTCTGATGGCGGATGCAATTTGTTACGGTTTGGGTTTCCGTTCTGGCGAGAAAAATAGAGAATCGTATACCAGACCGTCTGTTACTTCCTGATCCAATCAAAGAGCCAACGGCCGAACCAAATGGAAGGGACTTCGACCAGCCAGTGCATGGCTTCAGCCGCAAGTAGTGTCACAAGTAAGGTAACGATGAATGCCACTCCGGTCGCTCTTTCGTAGCCAGAGATATCGTCGCCAATCATGTTAGTCACAGTCTTAATGCCAAGAGTATAGACGATGATTGACTGTACGAGGAAGTAACCTATTAGACAGTCAGCTACAAGCTTTTCAGAAAGCGACTGAAACGGAAAATGACTCACTGAGTGATCTTCTTCCCAAAGAAACGAGGAACCTGTTGCGAAAAACAGACTGCATTTTGGATGAGGTTTCAAGGATTAGCGAAAAGCCAAGTACGATGAGATAACAATCCGCGCGGATCTGAGCAGCTGTCATATCAACGCCAGTGTTCAGCCCGCCAGTCGTGTAGATGCCTGTGTGGTAGAAAAGCTCTGCGTTCTGGAGATCCGGGCGGGCCGCAACCCAGACGAACTGCATCGTGAAACCGGCGATCATTGAAAGCGCGCCGAGCACCCAGAATGGAATGTTGATCTTGCCGATTGTGAAATAAGAGCCATTGCCGCCGGGTCTAAGGTCCATGTTCATTACTGCGTCCGCAATCAGAAGACCGGAGATAGAGTACCACGCCCAAGAGTACACCCACCACGCTGTCAAGATGAAAGCGAAAGCGCCCAGAACTCGCCAGCGAGCTCTCGTATACGGGATGATCACCATAGTCATATAGACGGTGTAGCTTTGTTGGAATACCGCTGAGATTACCCACAACATCTGTGTGGGAAATGCCCAGTTGGCCGCTTGAATCTGGAAATCGTGTGTCGTCCAAAATGTCATGAAGATAGCGTTGAAGTTGGCGAGAGAGCTAGGGAGAATGTAGAGATCGGTGTCAAGGGTATTATGGCCTGTCAAGGTCGCAAAGTCGGTAAGGTAAGTGTTGCCGCCCATGGCGTGTGTGAAGACGAAATATACAACGATGAGCGCCGCGGCAACTGGGAACCAGAGGCGGAGTCCCCTTCGAAAGACCGTACTGGCCAGCACAATCTTAGTGGGCTCAAGAAGGAAAGGCAAGGATATTGTTCGCGCAGATAGAAAGATCATGCTGCCGTAGATCAGAGTGTCGTTCCAGAAGAGTACCGAAAGTGATTTGCGAAGGGCTAGTTGGTACGCAGGTCCATCAAGTTGCTCCGTCCCCTTCACTGAGGCTGGAGCGAGTGTTTGGAGGAATGTCCAAAGGAATGCCATTGGCACAAGAACGCCTCGGATGCCGATGAGATAGTCCTGATTGCGATCGTACGGCAGTGAAGCCGAGTTCGGTGAGCTCCGTGACCATCTATGTGTGATAGAGGAAGGTAGGATCGAAGAAATCCACTTGGGGGTATTCCTGTGCTCGTACGCTGCATTGTCTGATACAGCCACCGAGGCCTGCTGCTGATGCTCGCCTTTGCCGGCCATGGTGTGAGGAAAACGCAGCCAGACCTGGCGGGAGGAGAAGTTCGGCCGTTGTCACTGTTGTGGAGGAAAATGTCCGTCGTCTTCTGCGACCAGACTGGAGCCACGTTCTGGCTTTCAACGAACGTATGGGCGCGATTGCGCTGTTGACTATTAGACTACCTTGTCCCAGTAATAAGGCGTGTCTGAGGCCGAGTAGAGAGCACAAGAGGTATATCGGTGACGCGAGTGTTGACCTGCATCCTGAGCCCTACCCGCACGAGCTTGGATCGGGTGCAGAGTTGAAAATAGCCTCATCCCATGCATATCAATAAGTACAGTGGTGCGCCGTACCCGAGTTGCATGCAAATTATGAGTCGCTTTACCTTTAGACGCGGCAAAGTCGTGCCACAAACCACAGCCAAAAATGAAAGGCTGGGTTGAAGTCCGTCTTGGCGAAAGAACGCTTCTGATAATTGGCTGTGATTCCATACACTTTGACCCAACCTGTGCAAGCTCAGACTGCTGAGGCTTGGTATAATATGACCCGCCAGTCAAGATGCAACGGCGTGAGACGGGTCCAGCCTAGAGCTTGGGGACTCCATGGGCTAGCGTACCTGGTCAACAACAGGACGTCTTCAGAGCAGACCAGCAGCCTCATCGCGCATGGCGCTATTTGACAGGCATGGGCGCCACGTCGCCATTATGCTGTGCATAGGTAGGTCTTGCGACTCACGACCTGGCAATCCCGACCGGCCATAGCGCACTGATACCTGCAATATACTGGACGGCCGCAGAACCGGGAAGGCAAGGCTGCAGTAATGAACATAGACGCCAAAGGTGCCACTGGCCCGACCGTGGACGTCCACGAAAATTATCAACTTGGGCCACAGCAACAAAGCCAACAACTTGAAAGTCCTACAGCCCAGCCGAATCCAGGAAGCATGCTCAATACGCTGTGGCGCTGGTCGCCTGCCATTTCCATGGTATCCTACTTCATCTTCTCGATCTCAATATACACGCTCTTGCCGAGAGAAGCAGTGAAGGTCGTTTGGTTTCTTTACCTTGCTATCGGAACGCTACTTGCTGGAACTAGCCTACTGGAGACTTACGACGGCCTATCATTCCTGAGGGAGGCACGCAAGACGGTTTCAAGAAGCGCCCAAGCTGGTTGGAAGAACGCGGAAGAATTGCCATATGTCGAAATCGTTGTCTATGATGGCCACGGCAACAGTCACGAGCGTGCTCGCAACTTACGAGAGACTCTTCTGTATCCCGCTGGCAGACTACGCATCACGGTACTTCCAGATCATGGCGACGACGCAAATCTTGTCAACCACCTCTGCAACGTGCAAGATCGCCAAAGCGGTCCATTGCCTGAGATCACCGCGCTCTTCCGAGAATCAGAATCGCCTCATCCACATGCAATGAGGCATGCTGTTGAGCGCCTTGCCTCAGACAAAAAAATCGACATAGTCCAAAGCAGGAGCGTACTAGCCTGGCCATCTGGAACGTCCATGTATCAAGCTGGTTTCTCGTCTTTGGCCGCATTCCAACATGATGCCACTCACGGCTTGATTTTGCCTGGGCGCACCTTGACCTGGGGACTCCCGATTTCTCATGGAAGCGCCATTTATGGTCGATCTGCTGCGCTGCAGGATGCTGCCAGATCATTGAAGGGAACCTCTGTCAGGCACAACGGCCCTGCTCTCGCCTTCTCCGCGTACTCGCAAGGCACCAGAGCCGCCTACGATCTCAGTGTGATCACCTACACAAAATGCCCACAAAATCTTCTCGGATGTTCGCAACTTCAAGTACAAGCAATAGCAGAATGGGTCGCGAGTCTACCTTACGTTCGACTTGCCTTCACCAAGCCCAAGCAAATTTCCACAACGATGGAGAAAACCGGATCGAAGCCGGCAGCGCGCACATTGAAGCAGCGAGTCTGCATTCTTTTCGCCCTGCTCTTGACACGCCTAGGCTCGCACGCGATCGTGCAGTATTTCAGTCTTGCTCTCGCTCTCCTCTTCAGCAACACGCCACAGTCAACAGCGGAGTTCTCTAGACTGATATTCTTTCCCTATCACATTTCGATCTGGCTGATCGTCTCAGGACTAATATGCCTTGTAGGGAGCGTAGCCATGGTACACAAGGCAGCCTCGGAATATGCGCCTCCTGGCTGGACATTCCCGATATTACTTACACTGTATCCACTGATGGTACTGGGCCAAGCTATTGTTGACGTTTACGCGCAGGCTGGAGTATTTTTGGGAGCGTTTTAGAATACGTTTTTGGGTTGAAAATTTTGGGAGAAGAATGATAATATAATAGTAATATTGTGATGAAGAACAACTGATCACTCACTTGTCGATCACGACCATCAACAGTATCACATGCCGATATCTTCAGAGATCCACCAGCACATGCGCCGCATTCGGATGCTTTCGCGTCTCTTGACAACAGAAGCAAGCAGCACGTAGCGCCGCCGAGGGCAAATAAGACAGCTCAATATCTTGGAGCTCAGGGCCGCGTCATCGACGCTTTGCTATCTTGATTCAAGACGACGGTCTGCGGCAGGCTGCAGGGTATGCACATGGGTAGCGGGATCTCGCTGCCGGCAAGCGAACGCCACAAATACTCTTTTCGGATCGAGTGAAGAAGGTTATAGATGGTGTTTGATTAGTGATTGAGTCACAACAGCAGCGGTCGTCCAAATGACCAGAGACTGTTGAATTTGCGTGTCATATTCATCATAAGAAAGGTCGAAATTTTCTGCAGAGCATCTTTCGACGATATTAGCCAATCTTGATGTTATTGGTGGCGAAAAGAGTATGTCAAGCCGCAGGACCAAGATGCTTGGAAAACATAGTTTTTGGCTTGATGCGGGCCCGGCAGGAACAAGCTGCAAGGGTCAGCGAGCGCCATGCAATTCGGCCCTCCAACGTCTCCCCGCCTCTCCTCTTCTCCGCAACAAACGGCCTTCGTTGTTGATGAAGTGGTTTGCTCGATAGCAGTGATGGCGGTTGGGGCGGCGGCCATTCATTCGCACTGCTATCACTGGTCCCAGTTGCAAGCATGCTTTTGGCTTGTCTTGCCTTACGCGATGTGGGATGAGAAGCTGGTGCTGGTGCAGGTAGGTGCTTCCTCTCTCGTTGTACCACATTTACGACACAAGTGCTTTGATCTTGTCTATCATCGCCTCTCTGTGAGTCGGTGGTGAGATGTACTTTCGCTACAGTCGTTGCAGCAGCCATGCCCTCGTTTTGGCTGCTCTTCGCTATTTTGCTTTATGCTCTCCTTCTCAGTGTAGCGCATGGGCAAGATGAAATCGACACCGAAGACCTAGATACACCGGACAACGACAACGGCGACTTTGAGGATCTGGAGAATACTGAAGAAGATGGCGAGGATGTAGCAGGCAGCACATCCAGCTTTGTTCCCTCAGACTGCCACTGTGGTTTCCTTGATCCTCTATCCGGACGATCATATACCGACTCTCTTATCGTCTATTTCAACGAGACTGGCGAGCTCGGCGATGCCTTTAATGTATCAAGCTACGAACACCCTTACGAAAAGGGCTGGGGCATATACTTTCGCGAGGGAGCTTTGGAATCGAACGTTTACTACGAGAATGGATCGACATGGAACATCGAGCCTGGATGGCTCAATCTCAACGTCTCCGCGAAGACACCGGAGCACCTCGTGAACGGCGCCGAGATCGAGACCAAGCGACAGGACATGCAGTACGGCAGTTTTCGGGCGTTCCTGAGATCACCAGCGCCCTACGCGGGCGGAGGAAGTGCGTTGGCTATGAGACTGCTTCACAATGAGTCGATTTCGGCCGAACTGGACCTTCTTAGTATGGACGATTCGGGTGTGACAGCAAAGTATGCCACTACCACCAACGGGCAGGCTCCGCTGCCCGAGAACAGCGTAAATTACACTACTCTTCTTGGAGACGACTACATGCAAAGCCCTTGGGACTTCTGGGAATACCGTATGGACTGGAATGAGGAGAGCATCGAGTGGTTTGCTGGCGTCAACAAGACTCGCACGATGCCAGCTTCAAACTGGACTCTACCTGTAAGCTTCTCGGTCAAACACTGGTCTCTGGGCTTACCGAACTGGACGCAAGGTCCTCCAGAGATTGACAGTGGCGCTGCGCTTGGTTGGGTCAGACTATTCTTCAACTCATCTGTCAGTTTTCCTCAAGAGCGGCCCGCCAACTGCTCCACCGAGAACTTCTGCTCGACTGAAGATGAGACGCTGAGGGTTAGCACGCCGTATACTATTGACATGGAGATGAAAACGGACGACCTTCTTGTCAGCGAAAAGGAATCGGAGAGCTTGAGCACAGTGGCGATCGCTTTGGCAATAGCAAGCGTCGTCGTGACATCTATTCTGATCATCTTTGGCCTGTCGAAGAAGGCCATCTCAAAGAAGGCATCAGCCCGCCCACCACTGAAATCACACCAGTCTGATGTGGAGCTAACTGGAGTGAGTACGAGGAAAAGTTCGGCAAGTCCGGTCGAAGATCACCATGGTGAGGGAAGACGACCGTACCTGAACAAAAATCAGTCGGGCACTTTTCAACGACCTCTTCTTGTTCCGACCGATTCACAATCTGCAAGTACTGTCACTTTTGGTGCGGCTTCCGCGCCGTATGAGTCAAAGGATACCCTCCAAAGCAACATTTATGAGGTTCAAAGCCCTGCAGATGTTGATCAAATTACGCCAATACAGAGCAATAGCGCGCTTCCAGCTTCGGCAGGCCTTGAGTTGAACAATTTCGAAGTTCGGCAACGTGGACTTTCGACCAGGAATCACTTCGATTCCACAGACTCTGTCGCTCCGAGAGGCGATTTGAAAATTGATGGCGTTGCAGCAGCAGGGAGTGCGGTCGCAGGTCAGAGTAATGCAGGTCTTGCTGGCGCTGTTCCAGGTGCTTACGAGGCTGCGAAGTCCTCTCAACCAACTGTGTCGGCCGCAAAGCCAGTTGATGCAGCGCAAGTACCACAACAACGAACGCGTGTAGACTACCTGGCCGGCCTGGTAGCCCTTTGCTCCATTCTTGTAGCAACTACACACTTTGTTCTCACATATGCACCTTCTACTGTCATGGAGTATCTGGATCAGCACTATGCTAGCGAGTACTGGACCCGACGCACGATAGAACCATTCTTCTTCAACAACATCTGGACAGGGCTGTTTTTCACCACATCTACTCGGTTCTTGACGACTGGTTATCTACGCAAAGGGGACTTGAAGTTCATTGCCGAGAAGACAGTCTGTCGTACGCCTAGATTCATGATACCGATTGTCTCTGTCATCTTGCTCGAGTATTTCCTCATGGATGTTGGAGCAATCACTTATCTCGAATACTTACCCAGTATTACTTGGTCACCCTGGCCAATGACATCGGTCTATCCCAACTTTGGCTGGTTCTTGAACGAAACCTTGCAATTGATCTATCTTATCCCTAATGGTGCCCCTCAGTTGACTTGGAACTACTGTACTGGTATGAACATCTGCTTCTTCTCGCGTTGAATCGATACTGACAGATTCTTAGGCGTGCTTTGGACAATTCCGGTGCAATTGCAGAACAGCTGGCTCGTTCTTCTCGGCGTCGTTGTAATCATGGAAATCAAGACTCCCTGGAAGCGCTTCGGGTACTACATCTTCTGCATCGTCAATCACTGGTACGCGCTTTCCTGGGGCTCCTATTTCTGGTGCGGTCTTCTTCTCGCGGATCTTGACATCACATTCAAATACCGCAAGTACATCCAGTCTCGGGGCTACGTTCTGTATCCTCTCATCACTATCGCCTCGATAATGGTGTTCTGCTCTCTGGGCAACGATCTCCTCTCGGTATGGACTGGCTACTCTTTCTCCACGAACGAAAAAGGTATCCATCCGGACCCTTTGACTGGCCTCCGTATCCGTGTGACTCCCTCGCATGGCTATCCAGATTACACACAACCCAAGCTCAACGGCCTAGTCGGCTGCGTCGGGGCGCAATTCATCGTCGAGATCTCCGTCTGGGCTCAAAAGTTCTTCTCCACCAAGCCCTTCTTGCTTTTGTTCCCACATGTCTTTACAATCTACCTCATCCACGGACTCGTCTGGTGGTCGATCGGCAGCTTGGCATGCGTGTATTTCGCTTCTATTGGACTGGAGTACTGGGTCAACATCTTGCTCGTGGCGATCATCAGCTTTTCTTGTTTATTTGCGATCTTGCCTGTTGTTACGCCTGTCATGGAGATGTTGGGTAAAGAGATGACACGGAACATCTGGCTTTCTGCGAGCGAAGAGCCGGTTCGGTGGAAGCCGACCCATTGGCCGATTGAGAAGAAAGATGTGGAAGTACACTTGGGAAATTCGTATACGCGACAACGAGATGTTGGGATAGAGTAATGCTTTAGCAGGTAATTGTAATAGGCTGGTAACGGAGGACATGCTCGTTCGTCAGGATTGCATACATTTACGAATCAGGTCGTGGTTGCTCTTCTAAATCGAAAGCGTCGTTCCACTGTGCGTTTAATTCGTTGAAGCAACCCATGTCATTTAATAGTGGACTTTCCAATCCGGTTTACCGCGACTGCCTAGCCACCGAAGGATTCGGAAGCTTGGATTACATCGATAGTAGCTGGGCACGTAGAATGTGAGCGATCGAATCGAGCGTTGCGCTAGTCGAAACTCCTCGGAGTGACTTGCGTCAGAAGACGTCAACCCGCCTTTCTTACGAACGCCAGAATCTCACACGTGGAAGGCCACTCTTCCAAAGAAGTTGCTTCCTGCGCCGTTCAAAACGCAAAAATGCACCCTGATCAAACAAACGCTGAAGAACCGGCCCAAGACGGCGCGACAAGACCTTCCCCCGAATTCGAAGCCAAACTCGCCACTCGACCACTCTGGTCACTGATGATTTCCCACTTCCAGCGATTGACATTCTTCGAGAAGCAATGGATGGTCATACAAGCTCTGGCATACCTTTGCTCACTCATAACCGCCGTGACAAGCCTTGTATACTACTTTGTGATCCCTTCACGGAAGAATTGCGACGGCAAACATCCGCTGTTGGAGGCTTTCTCCGAACCGCCAATGACCGAGTGCATCTTTCTATGGGGAGCGGCTGGCTTGATCCGCCGTGCTACTAGGAAACTGAATGACCCGAATTCTTTGCCTTTGGATGCGAGACGCAGGAGAAAATCGCGAATCGCGAAGTTGCTGACTTTCGTCGGATGTGGATATTTCGTTGCTGCATTCTGGAACGGCGTGGGTGCCTCTGTTGCTTCAGATCCCGCTCTCGGCTTCACAATCGTACCTGCTTTGGCCCGTACTGCTGTGTAAGTCGATCAAGAAAGCCAATGAGTAGCGCTAAGACTCAGATAGGGCGATGTGCGTACTCGCGGGGCTCTACAATTTTTGGTTAGCCCTTAGGATTATCCGATTCCCGTGGCCGAGCATCGGACTCGACGAATCCAGCAGTAGGCTGCATTGTATGCCTGTGATTGCGGTTTGCTAGAGTGGGAGTTGACAAAGTGTCTACAGGTCGGAAACAACAAGAGAAGAACGAGACAGCCAAAGTCCCCATTCATCGACAGTCATTTCTTCTCGACCTCCCACTGCAAACGTTCAACCAGCTCCCGGACTTTTTTTTGGCAATGGGTGGTCGCTCGGGGCCTAACAGTCATCGCCATTCAGAGCTTTCAGCTCACCGGCACAATCCTTTGGTGCCTATCGACACGCGATGCTGCAGACCGCAATGCCTTCTACGGAGCATCTCATCAAGCCCACGCTCATCAGTACATCATGGCAACTGCCATTATGTCGTCGACGTGGAAACGCGAAGTGAGTCCAGATTCGACCCAATCGAGCGAAGGTCGTTCCAGGAGCGGGTGGAATGTGATAGCGCCTGTTCTATTCATCATTACAGGAAGCTGGTTTAGTCTGTTTGCATTTTCGAATAAGGCAGCTTCCTACGCTCTGGTCATGCTGAGATTACAGGCAGCTGTTGCAGCGTAAGTTGTACTCGCATCGACAAAAGAAAAGCACTGTTCGACTGATCACTTTAATAGGGCTTGCAATTTTGCAGCCGCTGGATATGATGTGGCACTCATTCGCAAAACCAAGCAAAGTGCTACACCGCGATCATCTACGCTCGAAGACGGAACTAATAACGCCAGTGAGAGTCGGAGGATTAACTAGCTCCCATCACGCCCCGTCTCTTGCTTCCCTGAGGTGTACTGGAGCTATACGGTTGAATTGAGGATTTCAGCAAACGAGTAGTCGTTGCAGGTAGACCAAAGCATCCTGCAAAAACAACGTGCTGAAGGTGCAACTAGCAACTACATTCAAAGAAATTAAGGGTGTCATGAGACAAACCCGAATTCAGTGCCTTATCAACCATAGATGGTCTGCTCATGGCATGCTTCAGAATTATATTGCCTTGGTCCAAACGATCGTCCAATACAAAAGGTCGCTCAGATATTGTAAGTTGACGATCGACCACCGTCGCAGGATCCGAGATCGCCAGCTGCAGATGTTCAAGTATGCGGCACCGAATGTTCTCAATAACCATTCACGCATCATAGTATACAAGTCAGGATCGTCGCTTTTAAAATCGATGCAATACAAGCCCGATGCACGGCCACGTCAGAGGTGCCTTTCAGCTGGCTTCATCAATCTATTTGGACCACTCACCTGAAATTGCCAAAGTAGCGAGGATCCCTTCCAAGACTTGCCTCTGGGAAGTTGATACGCAAAGTCAGCGATCGGCAGTGCCCCCCGCCCACAAGAGATGCTTACCGGTGACACCGTGAAACATGATTCCAAACTTGCTATCCTTCCTCGTCTCAACAACGACCAACTTTTCATCATCTTACACCGCTAGCAAAGATGCAGTCCAATACAAAATCACTCGACAAGATAGCCTCACCGAGAGGCGGGCCAGCATCGACCACACATGATGAAGAACTGGAGTTTCCAAGCTCCATCACGAAAGGCTACCAGCGACTACCCTTCTTTGACAAGCAATGGGTCATCGCACAAGGTCTGGCAAGCTTCGGAAGATTCTTATTCTTCGTCACAGCTGTACGAGGCTACTTCAAATACGACTACCACGACTGTGACGACCGCAGCCCTTTCCAGGATGCTGCTATCATTTCCCTGCCGATTTGGATTTTCGGCGACGGACTGTGGCTGGTAACCAACGAGTTTCGTCAGTGTAGCAAGAAACTCAACGCTCCAAACTTATGGACCCAGGAAGGACGACGTAGGAGGAGAGCGCGAGTTCCATGGCTGTTCTTCGCTTCTGCTTGTCTTCAATGCATCGTTGCTCTCGTTTGTGGATTGAGCGCGTATCGAACTTCTCGTGGAGATCTTGGATTTGGAGCGCTACCGATTGCAGGCAGTATTGCTGCGTAGGCTTACCATTCACAGCACTTGACATTACACGGAGCTAATGACACTATAGAGTCACGTCTCCCCTGGCGGCCCTCTACAATTTGCTTCAAGCGGCTTCAAGCTATCAAGCTAGACGCAATGATACCACTGCCCTGACACCTGAAAGTGAGTACTCTCATCGATTTACTAGTACCTCAAGAATATCGCACTAACAAGATCAGAACAACCACCGAACCAGAATCAAACACAACCCCTACCTCTCGAACTCCACAAGGAAACACCAGAAACCTCCTTCTTCTTCACCATAACCCTCTCAGACATCCACGCCCTCCCGACCTTCAACCGCTACTGGCTCTTCCTCCGAGCAGCCACCTTCGCCTCCCTCCTCTGCCTCCTACCAACAAGCTCAATCAACCTCTGGAGTGGTGCCTGCGGCTCGGCCGAGCGAAAGCTCATCCTGAAAGCTTCACAGCAAAGCTTCAAATACCTTGGTTCCTATCCGACATTCACCGCTTTCGCGATCCCTGGATTGCGTTTTCTTGCTGGGGGCAAGAGGCCCACGAAAAATGTCCTGCACTGGTTGCTGCCGGTTGCATCGTTCACTTTCGTGATTTCGTCTTGGGTCATGTATGATATCGTCCTGAACAGCGGTTTGACGTCTTACGGCGCGCTTGTTGTGCGCGCGGAGGGGGTTCTTGTTGCGTAAGTGTTAGACTTGCCTCTCGCCGGTACCCTGCCTCTCTTCTGACTGGGTTTCCAGAAGCACAACTCTCCTCAGCGGTCTCTATGACATTGCACTCTTCTTCAAAGCCACCTTCGGCGCCGCAGCACGTCCAAGGAGAATCGAAGACAAGACCGGGGCGACAGACGAAAAAGCTCGATTGATCGGTCCTGGCGGTCAGATCAACGGTCAAAAGTACACCTCTATCCCGATACCTCTCACCGCGGCTTCTCCGTAAACGCAGCTATCGATCCAAAGCCACACCGCACCCCGCCACCCTTATCGCACTCAACTCGACCTCGTTCAGAAGCAGCCATCGAAGCTTCCGTGCTTTATTATGTCGTGACAAAAGGAAAAGCAAGCACATACAACAGGCGGGATTCCCAGATGGTCACCCACTCTAGTACTAGTCGCCCGGTTCAGTGCTTATGTATGGCAGAGCGGACGGGATGCCCAGTTTTCACTGACCTGTGGTCGTATGTATTAGGACACTCAGTTTAATTAAATATAAACACTTCATGGCAGGAGTGAGCGACGAAGCAAGCCTACCCAGCTTGCGTTGTGAACGCGCTTTGGTGCAGGGCTGGATTGGTCAGTGGACATGTGTCGAACACGAACCAACGCCGGCCTACTATCGTTTTTGTTCCTCGTAAGATATGAGCAAGAAGCGAAGGAAAAGATGATCATTTGCCGCTGTGGATCGGCGCAGACTTCCTGGCAGAGCTCTTCCGATTCAAGAAACTTGTGAAATGGTACCATACAAATCTTCAAAAACGCCTCGCTGAATTTACCCAAGCAAACATGCCAGAAAGACGTGAGAACAGAGAGAAGAGTGCTTTCCCTTCCGTTTCCGTGTCCGTTTTCGATTTCTCACGCATCCCATCGATCCGTCCGTTCTGTCTCGCGTGCGGACGGATTTCCATCAGATTGGGCAACCTCAAATTCTCAAGTGCCTACCCTCCCAGAAGCAGAGCAAGCCACATCACCTCGACTCCCACCCCATCCTTCTAAAACAAATCCTCCGCCCTCTTCCTCCCCCTTCCCTTAATCCTCCCATCGAAAAGATCCCTCCCGCCATTCGGCGCACCTCCTCCAGCCGCAGCACCTCCCCTGTGAGGGAAAAGCTCCTTAGCGAGATTCGCGCCCCGTTCTCTATTAGCGCTAGCCGCGCCCAAAATCGAGAAACCCTGAGAATCCTTGTCCGCGGCGCCCTTGAAACTGAACCCCTGATCTTCCTGGCCGCGTAAACGGCCGTTGCTGCTGTTAGGTCCACCAGAGACGCGGGAGAAGAGGTCGCCTTTGTCGATGTTGCCGGAGCCGTGGCCGTTGTTGTGAGATTTGCGTCCCGCGCGGCCGGGTCCTGCGGAGGAACTGTAAGTAAATGCATCATCATCATCATCATCACCGGCGCCGTCGAAATTGTACTTGCCGATTGCGGTGGCGACTTCGTCGATGGCGATGTCGCGCGCCTCTTGGCGGCGGTGCTGGGCTCGGTCGGGGAAGAGCTCTTTGCTACCGTTGGTTGTGCGGTCGAGGAAGAGGTCTGTGGTGGCAGCGGCGGGGTTGTTGGTGGGTTTGCGAGGTTGGGGGGCTTGACCGTTCGCTTTGAGGGTGGATGTCGTGGCGCGGGAGGGGAAGAGTTCGTTGGAGCGCGCGAGGCGGGCTTCTTGGTTTTCGCGACTGCGGCGGAGGCGAGGGGGTGTGGCGGAGCGTTGTCTTGCGGTGCGGCGGTAGGGTTGCTCGTCGGAGAAACCGTAGCGGCCGTCGCCGTCGCGGGAGGGGGATGCGCTTCGCTCTCGGTATCGGTCGCTGCGTAGTCGGCCGTTCTCTCTGCCTGCGAACAAATCGCCGCCTTGTCTGGGCTTTCGCCTGTCGTCGTAGTCGTCCGCTGATGAATGGCTGACCTGGCGAGGCGCAGATTTAGACGCTGGCGCTGCGTCGTCGTAGAAATCCACGTTGAACGGTGTACCTTGCTCCGAACCGCGTCTGTGAAATAGATCATCGGCCGACTCGCGACGATTTCTCTTGTACCTAGGCCCGTGGTCTCTGACGTTCTTCCTCTTGCGCGGCCTGTTATCCGGGTCCTCGTCTGGGTTCATCAAATAAAATCTGCTCCTGTCCTTCGCGCCAGGCGCTTTCACATCCGCCTCAATAGCCATGCGCGCTTGCAATTGCACCCCTCCCAAAGCTTCCAGCGGCTTCACCAGGCGCAGCCTCAACAGCTCACTCTCATCCTCCGCCGACAGAGCAGCGAGCGCATCAGCCGCCGCCTCCTCCGTGTCAAAAATGATGTTCGCGCTCGTATCGTCAATCCATTGCAATCGTCTGTACAGCTCTGTGTTGCAAATCTCGCGCACGCCATCCTCGATCTTCCGCGTGGTCAGGTCGTCCAAGCCGCGCAGGTGGACTTTGTTAGGCACAATGGCGTTGGGGTCGACTTCTCCTTCCTCAGGCGCTTGCTCGATGCCGTTCATGGCTTCGTTTTGTGCTGCTTCGTCTGCCTGCTGCTGGGCGCGCGCATTGATCGCTTCGGCTTCGGCTTGCATGCGGGCTACTTCGGGGTCGAGCTCCATGTCGATGTTCATGTCGATGTCCATGTCTGTGTCGGTCGCTATGGTGGTATTGAGTATGCCCGCGGTGGGCGAGACGGGTGGAGGTGGTTGGTGTTAGTGGGAGGTTGTTAAAGCAACGTGAAGTCGCAAGTTTAGGCCGCTGCAAGGAAGGTTAGTGATTTATATGCAGGAGCAACTTCATTGAACCGTACAGCAATCAAATGCAATGAGCTGAGCGCGGCAGCATGTGCGAATGTGAGTGAGATGTAAAGAATGTGCACGATGCTCAGCCTCAAAAGATGTTCTCAAGTCATCAATCCACAGTCAGGTCCCGCGCGCGACGTCGGCTTTGGAGATGATCGGACGAGACGTGATGTGACGGCAACGCCAAGACATTCACATGATTGACTTCATTGAGCTGCATATAAAATGTGATTGAGATATCTATATGTCTATAATGAGGCACAAGGCCGGCAATAGCGAGACTCAGATCCCGCGAACAGGTCTCATAGTCACAAGCGCATGCGCTGCTGTATGCATGTGTTTAGATCGTCGCATGTCAGCTTCATCGCCATATGCCCAGATGATCCGAGTAGCAAACACTTGCTACATGCTCGCATGTCAACGTTAATGCCTCTTCAATATCGTCGTGATTCAATATCGGGCTTGACTTTTGCTTTGCGCAACTCGTCAATCATCATCAGTCATGGCTCATGTTCCACTAGCCTCCCTGTAGAAGGACAGCGCCTTGTTCGCTCCCGCAGTGACGAACAGTTCGTTCCTTTACACATCGTTAGCACATACACCCTGATTCACCAAACCCCGTCACAAATCTCACCTTGCACTCGCAGCCTTGTGAAGCCACTTAACAGCCCAAAGGCACTTCTCACTCTCCGTCTGCGTCGCGACACAATCCCGTCTCTCAAGCGACCAGATCTTCGCCTTCCCATCATGAGATCTACCACATAAGTCAGTCAATCAAGCCCTCAAAGCCACTTCAAAACCGCACCCCCTCAAAGGTCCAGAACTCACCCACTGAGCAAAAACTCCCCACTCCAATTCCAACTCAAACTCATAACCCAGCTCGCATGCCCCGTCAGATTCGCCACTTGCTCGCCCGAGGTCGTGTCGTAGATCGCGATGATCTGCGCATCTCCGGCGGCAGCCAGATACTTGTTCGCGGGACTGAAAGCGACCGCGCGCACGGGTTTGACGAGCCCGCTGAGTGAATGCGCCATCTTACCCGTGCTGTTGTTGAAGATGTACACGCTGCCGTTCTGGTGGCCGGAGGCGGTCATTTCGCCGTTGGACGACTGGTGTTGTGTGAGCGTTTAATGCGGATCACGGGGGTTTTAATTAGAGAGGGATGCGACTTACGATGTCAACGCATGTTCCGAAACTACCCTTGGTCTCGAACTGCGTGATCGTCTGCGCGGCCTTGACGTCTCCCTCAATGCCCGTCGTGTCGTAGACGTTCACGCGGCCGTCGTGCGTCGTGGCGGCGAGGAATTTGCCCTCGGGACTCATGGCTAGAGCCCAGTGCTCGCCTGCTTTTGCGGCTGTATGGGTTGCAAAATCATCGTCAGCAAGAAGTTCCAACTCAAAAACCCTCCAGAGCAACAGAACTTGCAACAAACAAACAAACCACTAACCCTTAATACACCCCCTCATCCTCCACCCCTCCTCCTCCCCTGTCTTCTCCCAAACCCTCACATCGCCCTCAAAGCCCACACTGGCAAAAACGCCCCCCTCACTCGCCGCGCAGACATGATGACAGCCGAGCGGGTGGGCTTTCTCCAGCACCTGCGCTTCAGGGAAGGGGTTTTCGTCCGAGGCGTTTTCCGGGTCGATGGAGCTGTGCGAGGAGGCCGTGCTGTGGATTTTGATGGAAGACGAGCCGGAAGCGGAGATGAGTTGGTTGGGGGTGACGGCCAGGGAGAAGATGTCGGTTGGGTGGGCGGAGGGGACGGTGTGGGTTTGGAGGTATTGTTTTGACATTTTGTTGGTGGTGGTGATTTGGCGAGCGTTCTGGAACGCTTGCTGATCACTTGGGTCGTAACTTTCTACTTTAGGTAGGTCTGGATTGTTGTTTGGCACATGAAGTCCGAGTTGTTCGTTATAAATGTCGGATTTCACTGTGGTGACGTTTGGATATGCGGGAGTTTTGGAGATGGGAGACACCTTTAAAGTTAGCGGGGAGATCGTGAAATTCACAGATTCACAAGCCTCCAAGATGCAGTAGCTGATAATGGCACTTTCCCATTTCCTGGGTATATCTACATATATATACAAAAACTTCACACAATAATTCAACACGTCCTGCTCCGCATGCTCAGCAGAACTTCATGTCTTTTCCCCCAAAAAACGCCATCGCTATGCCCAAACCAAAAAATCTGCCCGTCAGTCCACTTCGTACACGTCTACTTCTGCTCGGTCTTGTCCTTCATTGTTTGCTTGCTCATGGGCTGCTTTCCGCTAGCCTTGAGCTCCTTGTTGATCTGCTCGAGCTGCTCGATCCTCTCCTCCTCCACGTCGGCCTTGGTGCGGAAGTTGGTGCCGAACCAGCGCTTGATGCTCTGCACGCAGTAAGGACACAGGACGTGAGCGCGCTTGAGCTGTCCGCAAGCGCTGCATTTGTTGAGCGCGGTGACGTCCTTCAATCCCTTGCCGGCCATGAATCTGGATCTCTTTTTCCTAGGTGGTGGGTTAGCGAATGTCTCGTGCCTCCAGTTCGGGTTGGGAGCCGTACGAGTGACTCGTCTTGTTCTTGGGCACAGCCTTCAGAATTCCTTCCCATAGCGAACCGATGATACCGGGGATCGGAAGCAGGGCGGCGGGGAGGATGGCGGTTCGCAGCTGGGAGAAGGATGGGATGCGGTTGACGATTGATCCGGTGGGCTGCTGGGGGAGGAGCGATGCGCGAGCGACGGGCAGGAAAGCGGCGAGGAATGAGCGCGAGGGCGCGACTGACATGGCGGCCATGATTGTTGGAGGTGGCGTGCGAGGTCGACGTCCAGGCGGTGGTATGCAATGCGATGCAGCGAATAACGGATTCCTGGTATATCCTCCAGAGCTGTACGGGCGGCGGAGAGAGAGAACGGCTAGCGGGCGGGATGCCGAGGCTAGCGCTCCCGCTCTCCCGCGCGTGCTGGCTGCCCCTTTCCCGCGCGCTGCTGGTGTCTCGTGCGCCAGGGCCAGAGGCGGATGGCGCGAGGCAGGAGGTAGAGCAAGCACATGAACCCTTGGACGATTGAGTGAGAGCAGTCGCTGTTGCTGTCCACGGTCTGTCTCCATTGTACCTCACTTACTTGCCATACCTCTCGCATCTCATTACCTCCACCACCTCAATACCTCCACCTCCTCTCCTCTATCGCCTCGCGCCGGCTTGATACCCTCCATCACAAGCTCCACGTTCGTTATCCAGCTCCAGACGCCAACTCCAAGGGCCGTGACCGCTGCGACAAACAAATAAACCACTACCACCACACCGCACGCACACACGCACCCTCTCCCACTTTGCCACCATGTCCAACGTCGGAGCACCTCAGCAGCCTCTGCAGACGCCTCAGAGCGTCTTTCCCAAGAGCCACGTCGGTTTCGACAGCATCACCACCCAGATCGAGAAGAAGCTCCTGAAGCGGGGTTTCCAGTTCAATGTTATTTGCGTTGGTAAGTTGGACATCTTGCGTTGAAGGATGCGGTCTTGCGAGAGCATGCGCAGGCTGTCAGTCCGCAATCGCGAGGAATGGATGCTGCACCAGGTGTTGCCAGTGTCGCAGAGACGCCGCTTTGGATTTCCCTACCAAACACCGTCAGACAATCCACACGCGCATGGCAAACACCAACGAGCATTGTCTTGTCTCTCAAGCAACGCATACTGACTCTCCATCTTCACAGGCCAGACCGGTCTCGGAAAGTCCACCTTGATCAATACCATCTTCGCCTCCAACCTCGTCAAGTCCAAGGGCCGCCTTGCGCCTACCGAGCCTATCAGGCAGACCACCGAGATTCAGGCTGTCACCCATGTGATTGAGGAGAATGGCGTGCGTCTCCGCTTGAACATTGTTGACACTCCCGGCTACGGCGATCTTGTCAACAACGACCGCTGCTGGGACCCCATTGTCAAGTACATCAAGGACCAGCACTCTGCCTACCTCAGGAAGGAGTTGACCGCGCAGCGTGAGCGGTGAGTCTATATCGGCAGGACAAGATTGATTGCATGCGCTGACTTCCATCCAGCTACATCCAGGACACCCGCATCCACTGCTGCCTCTACTTCATCTCCCCGTCTGGCCACGGCCTCAAGCCGATCGATATCGTTGTCCTCAAGAAACTGAGCGAGACTGTCAACGTCGTTCCCGTCATCGCCAAAGCCGATTCTCTCACTCTCGAGGAGCGCCAGCAGTTCAAGGACCGCATCAAGGAGGAGTTCGCTTTCCACAACATCAGGATGTACCCTTACGAGAATGAGGAGAACGACTCTGAGGAGGCTGCTATGAACGCTCAGATCAAATCCATCATTCCTTTCGCTGTCGTTGGCTCCGAACACACCATGAACATTGACGGGTGAGTCGCATGAAAATCAGCCCTTCTTCAAAACCTCTTCGCTAACCACACAACAGCCGCAATGTCCCCGCCCGCCAGAACCGCTGGGGCACCATCAACGTCGAAGACGAGAGGCACTGCGAATTCGTCTACCTCCGTGACTTCCTCACCCGCACCCACCTCCAGGACCTGATCGAGACCACCAGCCAAATCCACTACGAGGGTACGCACTCACAAACCACCACTCAACCCACCCCTGTCTTCAAACTAACAACCCCCTCCCTTCCCAGGCTTCCGCGCCAAGCAACTCCTCGCCCTCAAGGAGTCATCCGCCCAGATGGGCGCCGGCGGCTCCCGCCCCATCTCCCCGTCCGCCGAGCGCGAGCTCTCGCGAGGCAGCGGCATCCCCGGCAGCGCCGGCGGCAGCCGCATGACCATGAACGGGTACTAGAAAAACAACCATCCTCTTCTTTCTGCACTCACTCTATACACCTGCCCGCCATTTTTTTTCCCTTAGCCCTCCTCCCCTGTCTGTATACCTCTTTATTTTAATCGAAGCAGAGACAAAAAGACTTAATACTTAACCGTATCTCCTTTTTTTTTTCTTTCTTTCCTTTATCTTATCACATCTTGAATATCATTTATCTTCTATTCTCATTCCTCTTGACCCTAACACCCCACCCACACGTCCCCATCCCGTGACTTGTTCTCGACCTTTTTCTCTCTGGTAAAGATGAACTGACATCCCCCTCCCTCTCCGGCGCCTGCAGCTTACCTTCCGCTCTCATCAAATTCGGCACGCCGAGTCATTCGCGCGGGTTTGCTAGTCAGGGTTGATTTGGGGAATTTGGTTGCGAGTGTTTGGGGTTGAGGGGTGGGCTGAGGGGTGGGTGGTTGGGATGGGGAGGGAGAGGTGATGGAGTGTATGACTGGTTTGGTGCATAAATCACTGGGCTGGTGTGTGAAGTCATGGATTGGGTTTGAGAGAGAAGGAGAGTTTTGGCTTTGTGTTGTAAGTGTTCTTACATGCGTCTTCTGAAGTTTGTTTCGTTTGTTCTTGTTTATCCTGGCTGTTTTGATTACAACTTTTTCTTTTTTTGGGCTGCTTGATTTGTCGCCGGCAGGAGGGAAGAACGCGAATAGAGCATTAGCAAGAGCCCACATACAAGGAGTCGCAGCGGTCAGATGGGGGGATTATGAGAGAAACATACATAGGTACACAGTCCTGCCTTCCATTTCGTCGTTAACACCATCCTCCACGCACGTCTTTCGATTTCTACGGTACTCTCACTCTGCAGAGCCATTCATCTCTGTATCAATCAATCCATAATGCAGTTTCGAAATCCACTTCACGCTCCCAATCGCTGCACTATTTTCTGATTTTGAGCCGACTTGATTGCTTCAATTCAGCTGTCTGAGTCGAATGTTGCTTTGTTCCCTCTTCATCATCCTAGGGAGCAGGAAGAAGTGCGTGGTCATTGTGACGACTGTTGTCGTTATTGGAATCGGGAAAGGCCTTGGGCTAGGGGAAGGAAGCAGAGATGTGCGCATTGGCGTTTGTTGGTTTTGGGGGATTAAGGAGCAGTATTGGATATGATCTTGGTGAGTGAATTGGTGGAATTGACGTATCAAGTCTACTGGCGCCGCATTGCTGGTCCTGCTGGGGAGGCGTGGGCACGTGGCTAGGGGGATGAGGATGAGGGAATGAATTGGGTGTGAGGTCTAGGATCATCGAGGAGTTGGGGTCGTATTGTGTACGATCCCATCCTGGTTGTGAGAGGTACCCGGAGTTTATTCTCCAGATTGCAGAGGGCCTTGACCGAATCACCAGACAGACGACCAGGGACAGTTCACTAGAACTTCACAATCCAACCACTCAATCACCTAGGCGAGTGAGATCATGCTACACGCAAACCAGCTTGTCTGCCATGCTTTCTCGTACCTTGCTTGGAACTGTGCTTCACCTCTCTTGCTCATAGAGGTCAAAGGGAAGAAAGGCAACGTGCAGCCCTGGAACCGTGTAACCGGGCCCTAGCTCCAGACGAGGCGGGCGAACGACAACATGGCAGGCAAGGTCAATCGTGAGCTGAGCTTCGAGAAGGGTTTGAGATCGAGGAGTCTCGAAAAGTGGAAGTCAAACTTAGAATCCGACTCAGCAGGATTGATTTGACCTGCACCTGGGAGAGGTAGCCCTGTATGGTCACAGCGACTAGTTGAGCAGTCGCAAAGTGGCTCGGGGCATCTTCGAGCGTGGTTGATGTCCTGGATGGCCTGTCGTGCCTGAGGTACTGTGTACTGTGCGGTATACCAACCACGTGCGAGCCACGAGTGTGTAGCTCTGCCCGGGAATGTCTGTATGGCTTTGTGTCATATCCGGTCCAACCACGTGCGAGCCACGAGTGTGTAGCTCTGCCCGGGAATGTCTGTATGGCTTTGTGTCATATCCGGTCGTAAGGTCCTGATGGCTTTGTTTCTGCTGGGCGGAATTGCTCACTCAGTTCTCATGTCGTCAGTCCGTGGCCTTGAGAGGCTCTGAACCATCAATACACCACCCCTCCAGCCGTACAAAGAATATGCGAGAGGCGGCGAGTTACCACTCTTCGAGGGGCGATCGCAACCAGTTTGGCTCGCTCCTGTCAGACGGAAGATCGATAACACAAGCCCTAAACAACGGATGGTATAGCTTACGTACCCAAAGCGAGAATACGACAACCCAAGCGGGCTCGACTCCGCGCGCAGGAATGGGATAGACTTGTCCCGAGCCCCGATCGTAAAGAACACGGGATCGCGGGTGCGGATGCGAAGAGATCTCACCTCTGCAATTCTTCCCAACGAACCAGCTAGCATATCCACGCATCTCGATTGTCGACCAGATACGCTGGGCATGAAACACGTGATCCTCTACGCCGTTCGCGTCACGATCTTCACGGCAATAATGTCACAGAGCTTGCCTGGTGCAGCTGAAGCCAGATCGTCCATAACCTTCTTCGTTTGATCCGCACATGGCACGCCAGGA
>MSJI02000558.1:0-16966 GCA_001931905.2 Cladosporium sp. IMV 00045 | reverse complement strand
TGCACGCACGTTTGATTGCAAATGCAGAGGAGGTGGCCTTCTACAACGGAGGAGCCACGGAGCACGTCTTGCTTGACAAGAGCTTCAAGGAGCTCAAGACGTGGGTGGAGAACATATACAAGATTCGCGTCGGATACAACATTCTAGAAGACTTCATGCTCAAGTATAGCTGGTCGGCCTTTGGCTACATCATCACTTCATTGCCGGTCTTCCTGCCTATGATGGGGGAACTTGCACCGACGCCAAGGTCGAAGCCATCGTCGGACAGTACAGGAGAGCCCGACGAGTCACAGAATCGCAGCGACGGGCGAATGAAGCAGTTCATCACCAACAAAAGACTCATGCTCAACCTCGCTGACGCCGGAAGCCGTATGATGTACAGCATCAAGGATCTGTCGGAATTGGCCGGGTACACCAGTCGAGTATACACACTCATCAGCACGCTGCACCGCGTGCACGCCAAGGCATACGCAGCGCCCAGATACCAACACGCAGAGCTGTACAGTCTCGCCAGCATCGAGGGCACGCTGCACCGGGGATTTGATGGTGTTCGCTTGGAGGACGTCCCGGTCGTCGCACCCGCTTTGTATCCGATGGGTGGAGAAGAACTCATTGAAAACCTCTCGTTCATTGTGGGTCCAGGGGACCACCTCCTCATAACAGGGCCCAACGGAGCCGGTAAGTCTGCAGTGGCCAGAATCGTGGCCGGTCTGTGGCCTACGTACCGCGGCCTCACGTCTCGACCGCGCCAAAGTGGGCAAGACGGGATCATGTTCCTACCTCAGCGTCCGTATCTGAGTCCCGGGACTCTGCGGGACCAGGTGATTTACCCACACACCGAGATGGACATGCGAGACGCAGGACGGAGGGAGAGCGAACTCCAGAGCATCCTCGAGGAAGCCAGGCTTGGCTACTTAACAGACAGGGAGGGTGGTTGGGATACGCGCAAAGAGTGGAAAGACGTCTTAAGCGGTGGCGAGAAGCAGCGCATGGGCATCGCCCGGCTGCTCTACCACGAGCCTCGCTTCGCCTTCATCGACGAGGGCACAAGCGCGGTAAGCTCAGACGTCGAAGGCTTGCTCTACGAGCGAGCTAAAGGAAAAGGAATCAGTGAGTCCTCATACCCGTCCCCACCTCGCGCGCCTCGGCGCCCAGCTAACCGGCCCCGTTCAGCTCTCATCACGATATCGACCCGGGCGTCGCTGAAGCGTTACCACTCGTACACGCTCACGCTCGGTCTGGGCGAGGACGCCAACGAGTATGAGTTCCTGCGGGTGGGCACGGCGAGCGAGAAGGACAGCGTTGAGAAAGAATTGCAGGAGCTGCGGGAGCGCTTGGCGCTGGTGGATGCTTGGAAGTCGAGGAGAAGGGAAATCGAGGAGGAACTCGGGGAAGTGTGGGTGGTAAATGCGGGAAAAAGCGGAGCCGGTTTATTGGAGTCAGCCGATGGTGTGTCCGGGGATTGAGGAGAAGCAGGGGAGGGCACGGAGTGGGTTTGGAGGCGACGGCAGGGGACTAGCAGAGATTTGCAGATGCACAGACGGCGGCAGAAGGGCTTGGATGTGCGATGTGTATTGGTTGTTTGAACGTCCTATGTAGTAAGCAGATATACAAGAGAGTCGCGATCTGTTTTCGTGCGATCGCAGCAACACGGTGTTCTTTTGTTTGTGATGAGAACGCCTCAAAAGCTACACTCAGGTACATGTCGCGGCAGTTGAACCAAGCCTGTGTCAAGGAAGAATTTGGCTCGCACAAGACAGACAAGACAACGCCACCAAGTGCAGTTCGCGCCACGGACAAGCAGCGGCTGGCCCAGAAATCAATTTGGCACATGACAAGACTTGCGACTTCAAGCCGTGGGCAGAGCCTCTTGTCCTAACGTCACAGTCGAGTCAACTCCAAAAACATGCAGTCACATGGCACGCATGGCACTACGTCAACAAACCCAGAGAATTCGCCTCTCTGCTCTGCGACACGTTACATTTGGACCGTGGCGATGCAGTTCTCGTTCGCAGACCGTGGTGTCTCACGGCGACCGCTGGCCAAAAACAGCCACAGTGGGCCAATGAACATGCTCCATTTCCGGTCGTCTCCGCATATTACAATATCGATACATGCAGACCCTCCTTAACCCTTCCCATCGTGTCCATCCCATCACCCACCGGTCATCGACCGTCGCCTGCCAAGTCCCCAAGCCGCCGGCATGGCTTCGAATGGCAGGTCGAGTAGCCGGTTCTGGGCTGGGCGAAGACTGCCCGGGTGGATTCGTGAGTGTATCCTGGTATACCGTCAGACAGAGAGCCCAACGAAGCGTCCGTCGACTTAAGCGACGCTAAGGTGCCAAAGGACGCTTGGGCGAGCTTGCCCCCGCCGCTGACTCGCCTTAGCGCCACGCCCATGGGCCAATATCGACGGCCAACGCTGCGAGGGACGTCGGATATAGACACGGAATGTTCCTATCGGGTAAGTACCGGCCATTTTCGCCCTCGACGACTAAACCCAATACCGCTGCCACGACCGTCCATCAGCCGGTTGGGCGTGTGGAGTAGAATGCATAGATCTCCACGGCCGCTTGCCCTGAGCGCTCTCCAGTTCTCCACAACATCTTCCCCAAAACCTTGACCCGGGTGAATCTGGAGAAGACCAGCGTGACCATGCGTTGCGTCCGCGGGGGACGGCTCACATCGCGCATTTGATTCTGGAGTAACTGGAGTACTGGAGAAAGCGCAGATGCAGATGGGATCCCGTGGCTGCACGTCCCCCTTGCGGTTGTCTACGCCAGAACTCTGTTCCAAATGACCCCCCAAGAATTGCTAGTTTCTTCGCCTGCCCGAAGAGCTGCCAGGCGGTGTTTGGCTGTTTTGCCCAACCAGGTCGCGTTCCGGCGAGGGATATTAAGACCCATATTCCTTTGCATTGGCACAGATGTCGTGTGAGTATATAACTCTCCAGTGTCTTCCCCCATCTCTCCATGTTTCTCTCCTCCAGAACCGATCTTCGTCCTGCTTCGATCGACTTGCAACTGATCGATCTGGGTTGATCGCTCTTCAATCTTTCGCTACTCTCTCATCCTCGCCGACCAGGGAAGACCCGACCTACTCCCTTTCGAACAACCTCACGCCTCACTTCAATCATGGCTGGTGGCGCGGCCCTCAACATCTTCCGCATGGGAGACAGCGGTCTACCCAAGCAAGTCCTCAACCGTCACCTATGGCTCGCAGTCCTCACATTCGGCCTCATGGGCGCCGCTCGCGGTGTCGACGAAGGTCTCATCACCGGTATCTTCAACACTGATATTTTCAAAGAAAGCCTTGGCCTCGACACTCTTGACGCAGGCGCCCTCGCCAACGTCAAGGGCAACGTTTCTTCCATGGTCCAGCTTGGCTCTATCCCCGGTGCTCTTCTCGCTTTCTTCGCTTGCGATTGGTACGGTCGTGTCTGGGCCACTCGCCAGCTCTGCATCGTTTGGCTCGTCGGTATTGCGATCTTTATGGGAAACAGTGGACACATGGAGCTTGTATACTTCGGTCGCTTCCTTGCTGGTATCGGCATTGGCGAGACTGTCGTCGTCGGTCCCGTCTACTTGAGTGAGATTTCGCCTGCTCCCATTCGCGGTCTCTGCACGTGTGCCTTCACTGGTTCCGTCTACCTCGGTATTCTGATCGCCTACTTCTCCAACTACGGCACTCAGATCAACGACTCCATCGCCGGCACTCCCACTCGCTGGCTGCTGCCGACGTCCGTCCACCTCATGTTCGGCGTCGTCATCCTCTTCGCCTCCCTCTTCGCCATCGAGTCTCCCCGTTTCCTCGTCCGCTCCGGAAAGCGTGACAAGGCGCTCCAGAACCTCGCCAAGCTCCGCGGCATGGCCACCACCGATCCCTACGTCGTCGAGGAGTTCGCCGGCATCGAGTACTCCTTCCAGGAAGAGCAGGAAGCCACCTCCGGCATGGGCTGGAAGGGCATGTGCCGCGAGATCTTCTGCATCAAGCGCAACTCCTACCGTCTGTTCCTCACCAACCTCGCCCAGCTCATGGCCTGCTGGTCCGGCGGCTCTTCTATCACCGTCTACGCTGCGGACTTGTTCGAGATTGTCGGTATCGTCGGCCAGGAGGCTTCCCTCCTCTCCACTGCTATCTTTGGTGTGGTCAAGTTCGTCGCCGCCGTCGTCTGCGCTCTGTTCTTGGTCGACACTCTCGGTCGCAAGCGCTCTCTCGTCATCGGTATTGCCCTGCAGACGATCGCCATGTTCTACGTCGCCATCTTCCTCAACATCGTCCCCATCGCCAGAGACGAGGACCACGTCAGCACACCGTCTGAGGCCAAGGCTTCGACCGGCGCTATTGCCATGATCTACCTCTCCGGTGTTGGATGGGCTCTCGGTAAGATTTCATCTCCAGCCTCTTTTTGCTTGATTTCAAGAACCATCACGCTAACACAAGCACAGGTTGGAACTCCGGCCAGTACCTGCTCAGCTCCGAGCTCTTCCCCCTGCGCATCCGCGCCGTCTGCTCCTCCATCACCATGGGCATGCACTTCATCGGCCAGTACACCACCAACAAAGCCCTGCCGAGCATGCTGCTGCAAAGCGGCCTCACGCCCGCCGGCACCTTCTACTTCTTCGGGTAAGCCTCAGTCAAAACCAACACGCAAATTCCAAACAAAAACAACTAACGCATTTCCTCACAGTGTCATCTCCATCCTCGGCGCCGTCTGGGTCTGGCTCTGCATCCCCGAAGCCGCCGGCCGCAGCCTTGAGAGCGTCGACAAGCTCTTCGACCTGCCCTGGTACAAGATCGGTCTGCACGGCCGCAAGGTCGCCGAGCAGTACGATCGCGAGATGGAGGCGCTGCGCGAGCAGGAGAAGCTCGAGAAGGAGCCGCAGGTCAGTTACAGGGAGGCTGCTTGAGGGATGTGCGTTTGGTTGCCGCCTTGTTATGCATGGGCTGGTGAAAACTTCTGAATAATGATGATTTATATGAGATGAGATATACCTTACGCTATGAGATGTTTTGGAGCGGCTTGAGTGCTGCTCGGTTCTTGATACTTTGTTTCTGGCTCCTCCTGTATCTGAAGATTCTTTTGTGAGAAGAGATTGTTCCAATTGTCTAATACATACGATATCGTAAAACTTCCGATCCTCACGAGTGATGGACACGCGGATTCCCAACCAATCGATTTCGACAGTTACTAGGCTGTTCGGCACTTCGCAACTCTCCCAGCCACCTCACGAATTATACTTCCAAGGCACCCACTTATTCGGAAACGCCTCCATCCCAAGCACGGTGCAAAACACCGCACTCACAGCGACTTCGACCGCGACAAACTTCGCCCTCATAAGCACCACCCTGCGCACCTCCGCCCAAGTAACCGACCCCCACGCCTCCCTCAACGTCAACGGCCCGCGCGCCTCCGCCAGCAACCCGGGCCTCAGCCCATTCGTCCCGCTCGTCCCGAACGTGCGATCGAAAGGGACGATCGTCTCTTCCTCCTCCGGCAGCAGGGAAGCCTGCACGCGCACACACGCGACGTACAAAGGCAGGGAGGTCAGGAGGTAGGCGGCGTGGACTATGAGCCAGAACAGCGAGCGGAGGATATTATCGGAGGTGAAAGCTCCCGGGGACGGTTTGTAGCTCGCCATATAGAAACCTGCCGCCCACCGCAGCGGGCGCGGGAGGACTTTCCACACGGCAAAGTCGGCGACCTGGCAGAGCAGGAGGGGACGCCAGGTGGCGCGCAAAGTGGGCAGGAAGGGCGGCAGGCGGCGGTACCAGATGCGCAGGGTTGGTTGGGTGAGGACGACGTGCACGCAGGCCGCGAGCCAGGGGGAGAAGAGCAGGAAGGCGACGGTTTCGACGGCGAATTCGCGCAGGTCGGGCACCAGGCGGGAGGCGATCGTCGAGTCCCATTGCGCGCGGGGGTTTTCGAGCACGAGGCCCAGGGCGGCGCTGAGGGCGAGGAAGGCGCCGATAGCGATGACGGTGCAGAGGCTGCAGGCCAGGCCGCGGAGGGGGGCGGTGATACCGCCGGTTTGGTAGAGGTGGCGGGAGGTCTTGCGCAGGCTGGCGGTGATTTGGCGTTCTTTTTTGATTTCTACTTTGGGCGTTTCGTCGCTGGTGTCTTCTTTTTCGGAGGACCAGGGTGCGCGGGCGGGGACGGTGACTTGGGGGGCTTCGACGATTGTTAGGACGTCGACGACTTCCCAGAGGAAGTATTGGAGCTGTTGGGTAGGGTTAGCTTTGGTTCTGATCAGTGAGTCGAGGCGACTCGGGGCGAGAAGACTGGTATGGTTGGTTTTCCGCTTGCCTGACAAGACAAGATACCGCAGTCCCAGATTCCGGATCATGAAGTGTTGACACAGGACTTACAAATTCGGTAATGAAGAATTGCATGGTATGCGTCAAGAATATGAAAACGGATTTGGCAGAGGGCAAGTTCCTTAGATGCTTCCAGTCGTCGATCATCTTCTCAAACTCGATTTGCTGTTGCCTTGGATCGCTCGTGCCATTGTTCGTGGCATTCTACCGGTCTGTCAGCCTTGCGTACGAGCGTAAAGATTCGGGAAATGAGTGGCCTTGTAGGCATACTTACTGCAATGCCATCAGCCGAGACGAGCTCGACTTCGGTCGTTGGGACCGCATCGTTGACAAGCGTTTCCTCTGCGACGTCCATGATTTCCAACGTAAAACACCACTTTGCGCGATGTCAAAAACGTGTAAGGAAAGAACTCATCTCTTTCACCGCGAGAAAGATTCTTTTGTAAGCATCGTGACGGAACCTGTTCGCGGTAGCACAGCCGCCTGAAGGATCACGCTAGTATCCTCCATGGAACCCATGAGTGGAAATGCAGGACACTAGGAAATAGCTGGCTCGTGATCACCGTCATAGTAAAGGCTCTGAATGTGATTTCCTGGTGGTATTTCCGTGCATTTCTTGGTCATGTGAGGTGCCTATCTGCGGCCAAGCTGTAGTTGAGTCTTGAAGCTGAGGCGCGAGAAGTCACGGCACCGCAGGGCTTTGAAGCTGCAGATAGAGCCCTGCCAGGCTTTTTTGTGGCAGATCGCCCGTTTGCTTGCGGCGGTTAACAGTGCCGTACGCCGAGGTCTGTCCGTGTCGTAAAGAGTCACAGTTGTCGACGTTTACTGGTCGTGGGACGCCTTGCGAAGTTGACAGTGCTGTCTAGTGTCCAAGTAGTTCATTCGTAGGGCTGTCTCGGCTGCCTCGGCGGCGACAGCAGACCGGGCAGAGTCTTGATGTAGAGTTTGGTTCTCCGGTTACATCATGCTTCAAGCCTTGAGCGAGCCGTCACATTTCCAGTTGAAGATGATGTGCCGTGAAGCCGTACTTGAGCGGAAAGGCGATGAGCGTACGATTCACGAATTCGTAGACTTGTTCGGCTGTAAAGTCTTTCGGGAGACGCATACGTTCGCATATGTCATCTTGGGCCGACTTCCGGTGTAAAGATACAATGTTGGGGTTATTAGGGTTAGGGTAAGGATGAAGAAATCACCTTCTGAGCCCGCAGCAGATTGTTGCAACCGGTATTAGCATACCACTGCAGCATGTCCTACTTGCTACGAGTAGTTCCCATACTCTCGTCTTTATTGGGCGTTCGTGTGGTGTGCTATACTGCTCTGGTCGGCTATGAGTGCGATCCCTTATCAGGAATGAATGTAAGGAGCTTCGCCGATGGTGGTGAAGAGTCAATCCTCTGTATCGTTGCACTCACGACGCTCGACTCTTTACGAAAGCAAAGTCTTCATTCTCAAATTAGATCGAAGGGTGACAATATGCCTCTAATATTGTCGCGTGTATCGCCTGAGCCGAAAAGCACAGGTGTGACCTCGTTTGTGATGGAGACAAGTCGGTGTTACAGATTTGACATGCTGGCTTGAGAGTCGGACTTGAGAAAACACTCAATGGTCTCCCAGTTCCTAATGACACCAATGAGGGTCGACACCATACGCACTTCGACATATGACAGGAATTGATAATATCGAAGACCAGAAACAAACAGTGAATACACGTATTGTCAAAATCTTGAAGACGGTGAACACGAATTCGATCTATATATAGATGACGCAGCCAACGCTTGCTTGGTGGGGGCCTCTGGCCTGGCCCTGGCAGAGGGGCGCAGCGGCTCAAACAAACAAAGTGTACATGACGCTTTTTCCTTGCTCTCAAGCACCGCTCTTCCTTTCTCTCCATACACATTGGCTGCTCATCAAACAATATGGCCGCTGCAATCAAAGACACCGTGAACAGCATGCTCTCTGCCCTCCACCTTAGTGGTGAGAAGGCAGGCGAGGCCCCTCCTCAACCACCATCTGAGTCCGAATTCAACGAGCTCAAGGAGAAGTACGAGAAGGCAGGCCAGGGTCATGTCTTCCAGTACTGGGAGGAGATCAAGCCTGAAGAGCAAGGATCAATTTACCAGCAGCTCCAGCCCATCGACCCCGAACATATCAACAAGATCACTGAGAAGGCACTCAACCCACCAGAAGAGACGAGCGAGGAGAGCAACCCCAAGTTGGATCAGCTTCCTGACACCGCCACTTCCTCCATCATTGATAGCAAGGAGGGTGATCTGAACAAATGGTACGACTCTGGTCTCAAGCTCATTTCTGAGGACCAGGTCGCCGTTGTTCTCATGGCTGGTGGCCAGGGCACAAGACTGGGCAGCTCAGCACCCAAGGGCTGCTTTGACATTGGCCTCCCGAGCAAGAAGAGCTTGTTCCAGCTGCAGGCGGAGCGTATCTGGAAGCTCCAGCACCTCGCTAGCAAGACATACAACAAGGAGGAGGTGAACATCCCATGGTACATCATGACTTCGGGCCCGACCCGTAAGCCGACGGAGCAATTCTTCGAGGAGAACAAGTACTTTGGCCTGAACAGGAACAACGTCATCTTCTTCGAGCAGGGTGTGCTTCCTTGCATCAGCAACGAAGGCAAGATTCTGTTGGAGAACAAGGGCAAGGTTGCTGTCGCACCTGACGGCAACGGTGGCATCTACCAGGCTCTGATCGGCTCTGGCGTTGTGCAGGACATGGGTAAGCGTGGCGTCAAGCACATCCACGCCTACTGTGTCGACAACTGCCTTGTCCGTGTTGCCGACCCTACCTTCATTGGTTTCAGCGCAGAGAAGGACGTCGAGATCGCGACTAAGGTCGTCCGCAAGCGCAACGCCAAGGAGAGCGTCGGCCTCATTCTGCAGAAGAACGGTAAGCCCGCCGTTGTCGAGTACAGCGAGATCAGCAGCGAGCTCGCCGAGGCCAAGGACAGCAAGGACAGCGAGCTGCTCAAGTTCCGCGCCGCCAACATCGTCAACCACTACTACAGCTTCCGCTTCCTCGAGAGCATCCCCGATTGGGCTCACAAGCTCCCTCACCACGTTGCCAAGAAGAAGATCCCCTGCGTCAACGACAAGGGCGAGCAAATCAAGCCTGAGAAGCCCAATGGCATCAAGCTTGAGCAGTTCGTCTTCGACTGCTTCCCATTCCTGCCAATGGACAAGTTTGCCTGCATGGAGGTCAAGCGCGAGGACGAGTTCTCTCCCCTCAAAAACGGCAAGGGTACTGGCGAGGACGACCCTGACACCAGCCGTAAGGACATCCTCCTGCAAGGCAAGAGGTTCCTCGAGGAGGCTGGCGCGACCGTCGTCAGCGAGGATGCCGATGCTGGCGTGGAGGTCAGCCCACTCATCAGCTATGGCGGTGAGGGTCTTGATTTCCTCAAGGGCAGAGAGATTAAGGCTCCCGCTGTCATTGAAAAGGAAGACTAGATATTGCTGCTATCTGGAATACAGGGTGACAGGTCTGGCAAATGAAAGTGCTCCTACTTCGGCGTCTGCATAATGGATTAAAACATAAAAAAGGCAATGAATAACGATTATACGGTGTGAAGGGAACTTCGAGAAACGTTTTTTGTGACATGTGCCTGCGCCAATTGAAGTGATGATTTTCCACCAGCACTGCGCGAATAACGAATTTCACATGGCAATTGGCAATGATCTGAGTCTCTGTCATAATATCACATGTACATGCAGTCATGTTCCTACCCTTGTACTTTTCATAATTCAACGTCTCCAGGCGATTAAGTCATCTCGCTTCGTCATCCCCGCACAAAAACCTACCACCTATCGGCTTCCGTCCAGCGGCTAGGCCCGCACTCTCGCTCGTGCAGGCTTTTATCCCACCATCGCGCTGCCGCGCATCCCCTTCTCCGACCTGTGACTATCCAACCAACTTCACTTGCATTTTTTCTCGGACTTGTTTGTCGGAGGGCCGTTGTCGAGGTGAAGAAAGAGCTGCGCAGAGAATTCGAAAAGAGCCAGGAATCTTCTTGTGGATACAGGTGAGTGAACTTGGGGAATTTCAATCGTTTTGTCTGCCGGATTGTTTGGATGGCTGGTTCGCGCAAGAGGAGGCTTCACATGCGCGCGGAGGAGATGGAAATGCAACGGTGCGATTTTCTCATTGTCTGCGTGACCAATTATCCCGCTCAATTGATGCATTCGGAATGGTCACGTGTACGAGGAGAATCGGAACAACCGGAAAGCATACAAGATCAGGTCATTGTGGAAGCGCGCAGGATCTGGAGGAATTGGAAGGAATGAGACGAGCGTGCATTGCAAGAACTGTTCCGGAGGAAATGCGCGCAGCGTGAAACCGAGAAATGACGCATCTGACAACGGCTTGCAGATACCAGAAACTGATATCAAGATGTCTTCCCTCTCCCGTCGTGCATGCTACAAGTGTGGCAACGTTGGCCACTACGCCGAGGTCTGCTCCAGCAGTGAGCGTCTCTGCTACAACTGCAAGCAGCCGGGTAAGTGGCACGCTCCGCTCGCAGCAATGCGCATGCGCTGACCGTCGTTTCAGGCCACGAGAGCAACACCTGCCCTCACCCCAGGACCACCGAGAGTAAGCAGATTCATACCGGCAACGAAATATGGAGCTAGAGTGCTTACACATGTGCACAGCCAAGCAGTGCTACCACTGCCAGGGTCTTGGCCACGTCCAGGCTGACTGCCCGACGCTCCGCATCAGTGGCGGTGCCGCCAACGGCCGCTGCTACTCTTGCGGTCAGCCCGGCCACCTTGCCGTACGTTGATTTTCTGAAACCTCGCATTGCAGCTTTATCTAACTCGAAAGCAGAGGAGCTGCCCTACCCCCGGTGCTGCTGCCATGAACCCCGTCGGCCGTGGCGCTGGCGCCCCCTTCAGGGGTGGTTTCGCTGGTGGCCGTGGTGGCTTCGCCGGTGGCCGCGCCACCAGCTGCTACAAGTGCGGTGGTCCCAACCACTTCGCTCGTGACTGCCAGGCTCAGGCCATGAAGTGCTACGCTTGCGGCAAGCTTGGTCACATCTCCCGTGACTGCTCTGCCCCTAACGGTGGCCCCCTCAATGCCGCCGGCAAGACCTGCTACAGGTGCGGCGAGGCCGGCCACATCAGCAGGGACTGCGCCCAGTCCGTCGAGACTGGTGGTGTGCCTCCCATCAACGGCGAGACCAACGTGACTCCCGCCGCTGTCCCGAACCCGGAGGCTGCTGCTGTTCAGGTCGCCCCCGTCGTTCCGGCCCCGATGGTGGCTTAAATAGCCTCGGTATAGAGATTGCTTGACTGGCCATCAGGCATACGGCAGAAACGACATTACCGGCCACACTTTCTCTTCTATATAACCATTCAACATTTCGGCATGGCGTCCTCCCATTTCACAATTCGCGATATCCAGCGTTTTAACCACACCAACGACCGCTCACGGACACGACCTTTCACACCACAAAAAAGCGTTTTCCCCTTGTACGACATCACGACCCAGCATATACCCCCGTACGCGAGCCTTAGTGCGGAGGATCGAGAGACAAAGGAGGACTTACGAGGGCTTACCCTGCTTGTAGAAGTCAAGCCCTTTGAGTCGCGGGAGGGAGATTGAGAAAAAAATTGCAACGTATGGGGCAGATGAGGTGCTGGAGAGCGAAGCTCCAGCCCATCATAGGAGAGTGCGAGACAAGACGTAGAGCAGTGTCGATGGGGAAGGGCGAATCGAAGCATGTTACATCTCATCAACCAGTATCTTCATCTCGTTGCAAGTGATTTTTTGACAGGTTTGCGTCGTTGCGTCCGAAGCTCAGCTGACTGGTCGTTAGTGTGCTGAGCGCTATTCGAGAATTTTCTTCTCTACAAACTCACAAGGATGATGTTGAAGAACGACTCTACAACGATATTGGTCTTCTGCATAAGTTCTACTTTCGTGTATACTTGTACGTGGGCTGAGGTGTCAAGCCCGCCAAGAGGTGAGGTTGAACGGGCTTCGCGCCTTCCTTCTCAAGAGCAACTGCCCATACCACACCCCTCTTCTCAGCATTCTCAAATTTCGCTTGGATCTCTTCTATTTCTTCGTATCATCATCCAATTCCATGACCCATCGGCCAAATTACCGCATATCATCATTTCCATCATCAGACTCTTCATTCCGTCGTTCCCACCGAAGCCATGCCACGTTCAGCAACCAGCAGTGACGACGAAGAGGTGAATCTTCAGCCGATTTGCTTTAGTGTAGCGTTACCGCTGACCCTAGTTTAGGATCAGAGCCTGATTGTCGACATTGATCAGCTGCAATCTCATGGCATCAACCAGAGCGACATCTTGAAGCTGAAAGCTTCTGGCTTGTACACCGTGTCTGTAAGTACCGTTCTGGTTGTCGCCAAAACGAATGCCATCATTGACCGTATTCCAACAGGCTGTACACTCACTCCACAGCAAACAGCTGCTCAAGATCCGCGGGTTCTCTGAAGTCAAGGTCGAGAAGGTCAAAGAAGCCGTCAAGAAGTGCTTAGTATGTTCGAATCTGCTCCTCCTAAAGGTACACATTCTGATTATTTTCCAGCCGAATGGTGGTGGCTTCATGACTTCTGCCGACCTTGCCGTTGTCAGGAAGCGCTGCTTCCGTATCTCGACTGGAAGTAGGCAGTGGGATTCGATTCTCAATGATGGGTTCCAGTCCGCGAGCATCAACGAAGTCTATGGAGAGTTTCGTAAGTATTTGTATCTGCGCAGAGGCACATCAACTGACGCCTCAAAGGCTGCGGCAAGACACAACTTTCACACACAATGGCTGTGATCGCCCAGCTGCCGAAGGAGAAAGGTGGTGCTGAAGGAAGAGTTGCCGTCATCGACACTGAAGGGACATGGCGCCCAGAGCGTATCAAGCAAATCTCTGAGCGGTTCGGAAGTGAGTCCTTCATTCTCCTGTGGCCTAAGTGGCAGAGCTGATAATACCCAGTTGACCATGAAGCTGCCAACGAAAACATTCTCTACGTGCGCGCGGAGAATAGCGAGGACCAACACGAACAGCTGTGTGGCTTGGCTGAGCCGTTCGCTTCTGGACAATACCGTCTCCTCATCATCGACAGCATCATGACACACTTCCGCAACGACTATCATGGCCGTGGTGAGCTGAACGAGCGTCAGGGCAAGCTGGGCCAGCATCTCCGCAAGCTCAGTCAGATGGCAGAGGAGTTCAACATCACAGTGTTGATCATCAACCAAGTCCAGTCGGACCCCGGCGCAAGTGCCCTGTTTGCTAGTGCGGACGGTCGTAAACCCATTGGCGGACATGTTCTCGCCCACGCTTCAACTACTCGCATTCTTCTTCGCAAGGGCAGAGGCGAAGAGAGAGTGGCGAAGGTGATTGATTCCCCGGGTATGTGGTGCTTTCCCCTTTCCCTCAGCAATTCGAGCCTCACTTACCGCCATCTTAGACTGCGCCGAGAAAGAAGCCACATACATCATCACGACTGGCGGGATCAATGATCCAGACAAGGCTTGAATGCCTCGTTGTTCCAGAACCATGGCTCTCACATGCAAGCGACACCCAGCTTAGACCATACCGGATTTGCTATGTTCAATGATGTTACAACGAATCGGTGCGCTTAATATGCTACTGAAATAAGATGAGGTGATATGATGCTTCAATGTTGCTCAGTATATACTTCGTATACTCCATCACTTCATCTTATTTTGTTCTCATTTCTCTCGTAAGCTCGTGAATTCCATCTGCTAATAATACCACCTCCCGATTCATTTCCGGTCAACCAACCCCACAAAAAGACTCGTATCATTCGACTAGTACACATATCGCCAACCTCTCTCAACACCGCTGTGCTCGCTATACCCCTCCGCCTCATCGAGCGCCTTGTTCAGACGCTTCGCCCACCACTTGACACCCCAGCAAAGCAGCACCGTGCAAAGGCAGCCGAAAAGAATAAGCCCTCCTCCGAGTCTGTAGAAAGGCTCATGCTTGGTTGGGAAGAAATACGGCGAAAACCAATGCGAGCACTGACTGACGCAGTTGGCGATGGCGATCAACGCGGCTTTCTTAGATCGCGGCGCGGGCACCAGAGTTGTCTCCCAGGACAATTGCAGGTTCAGGCCGTTGTACGTGCCGCTGACGAGGAGGCAGGCGCCGAAGTAGCGTGCGCCGATGTTGGGGGTCGAAATCATAATGGACGTCCCGATAGCGGAGAAGAAAATTGGTACGATGATGTGGTAGCACGATTCTCGGAACTTGCCTGAGCTCCACGCCAGCGCGCAGGCACAGGCGTATGCCAGGGCGTATGGGGGAGCCTGGACCAGGTAGGTGTTGAGTTCGGAGAAGCCGAAGGTCTTGATGATCTGTTTGGGTCGATTAGCATTAGCTTTGGGGCGTTTGCTGTTTCGATCGAAGCATATGACTTACGGATGGGAAGAAGTCCTTGAAAGACTGAGCGTTGATGAGGGAGAAGTGCATGCCGCAGAACATCCAAGTGAAAGGGTCCTTGACGGCTTCCTTGAGCCCGTCCCAAGTGCCGCCGACCTGTTCTTGCTTTCCGCCGTTGGAGAGGAGGACGCGGTATTGTGCCATTTGCCTCTCTTCTTCCGTCAGCCATCTGGTGTTCTCGGGCCAGTCGGGCAAAAGGAAGAAAGCGACCACGCCGACAAGGATACTGGCTGCGCCCTCGATGATGAAGAACCATTGCCAGCTATCGACAACTCGTCAGTTCTGGAGTTACGAATTGCTCGGAGGTTTGGGTAGTATCTCACCTGTACAGACCTGCGATTCCGCCCATGGTGTGAAGGATACCAGCAGCGAGGAAACCGGAGATAATGTTCGAGATGGTATTGCCAGCGTGCCAGACTGCCATGCGCATCGGGCTCTCCTCCTTGGTGTACCACGACGAAGTCATAAGGGTAATACCCGGGAGGCGCTTCGCATAGGCCAGTAACGAATCGAACCATGCAGAATCCAACGCCAGAGGTGACTGCGGGCATACAGATCGTACAGATACTCCATCCGATCATCATACCAGGAAGCAGGAGACTCGGGCGCACTTTGGCGAGCCACAGGTTGCCAGGGAGTTGACCGATGAGGTAGCCGACGTAGAAGGTGGAAATGCCGGTGCTCCAGACCGTGTCCGACATGTTGAGGTCGTCTTGGAGACCCGCAATTCTAGCTGCATTGGTTCTCAGAAATGTCCTTAAATTCTTCTACTCGTATCTGGAACGCCCTTACCGTTTGATACGTTGATGCGATCGAGATAGCTATCGATTGTTAGTCGGTTGTGGATCCAAAGGTCGAAGGACAAACGGGTCGCTTACTTCATCAAGAACATGATCGTAATCGTCGGCATCAGCCTCCAATCGATACGACGAAGCAGTCGCTTGTTCAAAGCGGCCATTTGGGAGTTGTCGAGATCGCGAAGAGCATCGAATCTGGATTGAATGGCAGCCGGTGAGACATCCTCGGACGTCTCGATGGCGACGTCAACTTTTTCTGTCGACATTCTTTCGACTTTCTCGGTGTCGAGTTTCTCAGTGGTCATCTTGGTTCAGCGTATGATAGAGTGTCGAAGATATGCGCTTGGAGGTGTCAAGGTCTTGTCGAAATGGTTCCCCAAAACGTCGCAAGCCTGCGACCTTTATCTTCTTCTCATGCCTTCATACTCTTCGCCTGTCCTCAAGCTTTACTTTGGTCGCCAAGCTCGTAGGCTTGAGATCTAGCCATTGAACACCCCCAGAACAAGCCCCATGGGGTAGTCTCCGCTCGCGTGGCTATCAGAAACGGGTGTGTACAGTGCTACTTCACGTGGTAGAGTTGCTTGGCGACAGAGGCTAGCCGCTCGGCATTGAGTTTTTATTTCTCGGATGACTGCTGCACTTGTTGAATGTCGTCCGCGGAACATGAGAAGCCGCGGATGTTGGAACGGTCTGAGGGTGACTCCGACGGAAGACGTTGTGCGAAGCTATACCGATCATGCAAACTATCAAGACCACGTAAACAACGGCTTATGGTGTGCCGGTGGTTGGAAACATGGTAAATCTGCTGAGGCACTGATCAGTAAGGAGAGCACGTAGACGCAAAAGTCAATATTCAATATTAACTTGAGCGTCCCGTGACGAAGGTGTAGCCATCAATTTCTCCATTTACATTCATCTCGTTATTCTGCTCCCAATTGCTTAGCTGCTTGTAGTCAACCAAAGACAACGGTTTCACCAGAAGTTTGACAAGATGCAAGCAGCTGCATCTCCTCTGGCGGTAGCACCGCAACATGCTGCTGTCCAACCAAAGCAAAAGAAGACGCAGGTGTCGCCTTTGGCATCACTCTTCGCCGGAAGTGTTGCAGGCGGCATCGAGGCCATGACCACGTACCCATTCGAATACGCAAAGACTCGCGCTCAACTTCGATCCACGACCTCACATGGCAATGCCTTTCAGATGCTCCGGACCACGATTAGCGCCGAAGGCGTTTCCAGCATATACACAGGTTGCAGCACGCTGGTCGCCGGCACCGCATTAAAAGCAGGTGTGCGCTTCCTGGCATTCGACTCCATCAAAGCACAGCTCGCGGATGAGCATGGGCGATTATCGACGTCAAGAGGCATCTTAGCGGGCATGGCAGCTGGAGCGGTGGAGTCAGTGCTGGCCGT
>MSJI02000557.1:0-18226 GCA_001931905.2 Cladosporium sp. IMV 00045 | reverse complement strand
ACTCCTCCTTCACCATCCCCTACTTCATCACCTTCATCGGCGTGTGGTCGTACATGCGGCACTTCATCAACCTGAAAATCCTCTACTCGATGCTGCCCAACGGCGAATTCGCCACCGTGGGCTCCTACACCCTCAACTGGGACACGCAGCAGTACAAGTGCTGGATTTCGCAGAGCATCACCTTCGCCCTGCTGGCCATGCTGCAGATGGTGAACATCTTCTGGATTTTCCTGATCCTGCGCATCTTGTACCGCGCGCTGTTCAGTGGCGTGCAGAAGGACGAGAGGAGTGATGATGAGGATGAGGAAGAGGAGGAGGAACAGGCCGCGGAGGAGGAGAAGAGCAAGGCGAATGGTCAGCTCAAGCCGAGTTTTACCCTGAATGGCGAGCCGGTCAGTCCCGTTGAGGCTCAGGCGCCTTTTACGGGGGTGGAGGTTAAGGGGAAGGAGGATGTGGTTAGGAGGAAGAGGTAGGAGTTTGAAATTACTTGTGAGGAGAGGAAAGGGGTGGTGTGTTTTTCAAGAAATGTTTGCATGGATGTTTGGATGTTGCAGATTGCCTGCTGGGTTTGGAATGCATAATTTGGTTGGGTGGTCATTTTGGATTTTAATGTTTTGTTTGTGCGTTCAAGCGTCGTGGCTGAGGCGCCCGTTACCCTTTGGAAGAAAGGGCCCTGTGGATGGGGAAGATTGAGGTAATGGAGAGATACTCATAACTCTTGGCATCGGTTTTGCGGCTTCTATGGGTCGAAGAAGAATAGGCACTAGGGAATTTGGAAAGGGGAGGATTATTGCAGGGGGAAATTTGGATAGATGTATGAGATATGTTTCTAATCATAACTAACTGTCCGATGAGATTCAATGGATTGATGACAAGGTAGTTTTTGAGCTTGATTGAATCATACTTTGCAACCTCTTCTGTGTTCGTCAGAACCATTATTGCAAGATTCCTCGTTGTTTCAGCGAGACTTATCCGAATCTGTGACCTACATGTAAGTGAGGTACTCGAAGTGAGGTTAATGATCAGGTAACATCTGGAAGGCAGCGCACTCCGCACTTTCCCAACCCAAGCCACGTGCTGCGCGAGAGAGTCGGCAAGCTTTGTGGCCCACCACCACTTTGTCATCACAGCATATCGTTTTGTCACTCACGACCAAGATCATTGACACTCACTATCTATTGACACCCCTCACTGGGAGGCACTCGCGACAAATGGGCAAGGCCTACAATCAGGACCAACGCGACCGCGTCAAAGTGCTGCTGGAAGCCGGTCGCGATGAGGAGACCATCGAGAAGGAGACCGGCGTGTCGGATCGCACCATCCGTCGGTGGAAGATGGAACTCGAGCGCACCGGGAGGATAGGAAAGCCACCTGAGAGCAGGACGGGGAGGCATCGCGTGCTGAATCCGGAGGTTGAGAATGTGAGTTGTGGAAGAGCTGTTGGATGATGGACCATTGTGGTCATGGAGAGATGAGTTGTGAGCTGACACCTCGCTCTTTCACTTTCAGGCGCTGTTCGAACATGTCAAAGACAAACCGCACATGTCGGTCGACGACATGCTCTGGTGGCTTTACGAGACGTACAAAATTGTCGTCGGCACCCGCACCATCCGTCGAGTCTTTGAGCGCAAGGGCCAGACTGGAATCAGATTCAGAAAGGGGTTTAAACATCACGTTCCTCCCGGTGTCACGAACAGCGAGCCGACTGCGAGTCACACCCAGTCGCCTACTGCTCCGCCTCCTCCTACTGCTGCTCCAGCACCTCCGGTGGACGACGAGATATACCAGAGTCCGTACTCTGCTATGCCGGACTTGACGCCTCAGAATAGCCACAATCAGAGTCAGAACCACCAGGCGGAGTTGACGCTTGCGCAAGCCCTTACCAATGCATCTTATCCGCCTCCACCACAGCAATTACAACCGCAGCAACAGCCCGCGCCCCTGGATGCTGAACTGGAGCAAGATGATGATGCAGACGATGAGGAGACGCTGCAGCTGCAATTGAAGCAAATCGAACTGGAGAAGCGCGAAATTGAGCTCAAACTCAAGATGCGCAGGTTACAGCAAGGCAAGAGCTTGAGCACACCAGGTCGCAAGACGTCTGCAGCTTCGAGTGTCAACAACACACCAAGCACACTCTTCAAGCCATTTATGCCTGGCGGAAGCGCGCCGCAGAAACGCGACTCGCGCAGCAAGAAGAAGATCGAGGAATCGAAGCGTAGGACGGCAGAGAGGCAGGAACGCATGCTACGCGATCTCGAGCGTCGCAGCAGACGTCGCGAGCACCTCACAGCGGAATGGGTGCAGAGCAAGGACATTTGGCCACTGCGGGCGCAGGCAGAGTTGGCGAACATCATGCACCGCTACGGCTACTACACCTTCAGCGTGAACAACATCGAGCCCTTCGAGGCGATGTACCGCGAGCTCTACCAGCTCGTCGACCTCCAAAGCGGCGACTGGGATCGCAACATCCACGACGAAATGCTGCGCGAGCGCATGAAACGCAAGATGGGCCAGCTGCGCACGAAAATGCAAAAGACGGGCGAGATCATCAGCCGCGGCGACGGGTTCAGCGGATGGCAGAAAGCCGACGACTACACGGGCGAGCAGGCGGGCAACATCCTCGCGGGAGACGATTTGCAGGACGCGCAGGACGACGGCGTCCTCGATCCTCACCAGCACCACGCCGACCCAGCCATGCACGTCGCGCACGCGGGCATGCAGGCTCAAGCAGGAGCGCAGCAACAACAGCAGCAGCCGCCGCCTCCACCGCCCGACGACCAGATGCACTACGAGCCCGTGCCGGATCCGCAGATGGGCGCGCAGCATGGACAGCCCATCTATGGCAACCCGCCCATGATGCATCACCAGCAACCTGCGCCTTATCCGATGATGGACAATCATCATCCTGCCATGCTGCCTTATGGGCAAATGCCTCCGGGGCATGAGAATGGCATGGTGATGTGAGGGACTTGAGTTCACGAGGGGTGCAAGGCGTTTGTTAGGGTGATGAATGTTCTTTGCTGGGGATGGTTTCGGGACCTAATGATGCTTGACGTGTGATACCAATTCATGAAATAATTCTTCCTCATTCTTTGATTTTCCTCATCTCTAGTTCTACTTCATGTCCATGACTGTAAACCACCGATGCTACCGACGAGCAGCACATGACTCCCTCGATCTCCATGCCTCACGACTCCCCCCTCTTTCACTGCTTTTCCTTACTTTTCCTCGATCCTCATCATCTGACGCCACACCTCGTCAAAAACCATGGCTCCCAGCCACCCTCCTCGAGTAACACTCGCCAATGTTCAATGACGCGTGGCGCATGCCCGAAAACTTGTTTTGCTGCAACCTTTGCTCGTGAGCTTACGGTTAGTTGGAAGCTTTACCCGAGTCCGAGCCCAGGGCTGACAGGGGTTTCTTGCTCCAGACTTGTGACGCCAGCCGAGCCAGCCTTATCGTCCCACACCCCGCTGTAGGGCTCCGAGCAGTGGGGCATCCATTCCGTGACGAGTGTGAGTCCTATACACAACCGGTAGGAGAGGAGAAAACAAGCAAGCAAGCAAGCACCCGTGCCGCTTGGACGCACTCACAGGCGGCTGCGTGCACAGTCGTCAAAAAGCAAAAGACAAGACATGTGCGACACTCCGCAGGCCGACAAGAACACCTCCCCAACCTCAGCAAAGGCCGATCCGCTCGCCCTTCCTGCGCCTGAAGTGCTGGCCGAGATCGCCAGAAAGCAAAATGCCCGGGCGGCTGAAAGACTGGCTGCGAGAGCCGAGCGACGACGGTCGAAAGAGGCCGGTTCTGAGGATCAAAGTAGGAATGAAGCGGCGGTGGTGATTCAAAGGAATTATCGCGGGCACAGGACGAGGAGGGCCATGCGTGGGTTTTCCACGGACCCGAGTACACGGTGGATTGAAGTAAGATGAGAGCTTGTGTTTTCTTTTGGGAGAGAAAGAGAAAAGGGATTTTTTGGAAGAGAGAGAGTCCATATGCTGACTGATGCGACAGGCGCTCAAGGAAGGTACGGGATCGAACGCTGCGATTTTGAACGATAAAGTATACGGCTAGCTGACATGTGGCTTAGCGAAATACAACAGTGCCACGGCCCCGAAGTCTCGCGCCGATCATCGACATGCCAGCATGCAATCTCCCAATGCGACACCTGCCCGCGAACGCTGGAAACGAGCCGCTGCCGTGGCCCATCGAGCAGGGAGCGATGATACGTCTGAAAGCGAGCTTGAGGGCGACAATGATGAGGAAAAAGAGCTGTCGCGAGCGCGCAGGTTGAGGGAAAAGAAGCGAAGAGAGAAGTACGCGAAGACCATGGGCCTGGACTATTTTCTGGAAATGGTGGATCATAAGCACAGATATGGGAGTAACCTGCGGCGATACCACCACGAGTGGAAGCAGTCAGAGACGCACGAGAACTTCTTCTACTGGCTCGACTACGGAGAAGGGAAGGATCTCGATTTACCGGATAGACCTCGCAAGCGCTTGGACACGGAGTTGGTTCGTTACCTCTCCCGCGAAGAGAGGCAGAAGTACCTAATCCATGTGGACAATACGGGTCGCTTCAGATTCACCAAGAACGACCTCCTAGTCACCACCTCTCTCGAGTTCAGGGACAGTATCGACGGAATCGTCCCCATCGACGACCCAACTCCCACCTGGCGCGAAGTGACCACAGGCGTGAAAGAACCTCTACCACCTCCCGATGACTCCGACTCCGACGCCGCCTCCCTCTCCTCCCTCTCTTCAATCGGCACAGGCAAACAAGAAGACTCATCCAAATACACCAACGACGAGCTGCACGACGCCAAGGGCCTAGCGAAACTCTCCCACCTCTCCACCAACAGCGTGATGAACCACCTCCTCCGCAAAACGACCAAGAAAAACACCTGGATCTTCGTCGCCGACACCAGCATGCGCATCTACCTCGGCATCAAACAATCGGGAGCCTTCCAGCACTCCTCCTTCCTCCACGGCTCGCGCGTCGCGGCCGCAGGCCTCGTCAAAATCAAGCGCGGCCAGCTGCGCAAGCTCTCACCCCTTTCGGGCCACTACGCGCCACCAGTGCGGACGTTTCGCGAATTCGTGCGCAACCTCAAAGACCTCGGGGCGGACATGAGCCGCTGCTCGATCTCACGCTCGTACGCGGTCATTTTGGGCTTGGAGAGCTACGTGCGGACGAAGAAGCAGGCGAAGAAAGCGGAGAGGGGCGTCAAGGAGCTGGTGCATCCGGATGAGAAGAGGAGGAGGGAGGTGAGGGAGTGGGACGCTAGTGAGAGTGCGGCGAGGGAGAGGGAGGTGCTCAAAGCGCAGGAGGAGGAGGGGAGGAAGGGGAGGAGGAGGAGTAGTCAGTTTGGTGTGGTTGGGGAGAGGCTTAGGAAAAGTTTGCCTTGGGGGTTGTTGGGGAGGAGGGCGGAGGGAGCGCAGGGAGGTGGGGGTGAAGGTGGGGAGAAGGTTGGGTAGCTTGAAGGGATGAGTTTGGGCTTTGTTTGTCGTGGTTTTTCTGAGCGGGATCCCTTTGCTTGTGGCTGCTTTTTTCCCTTCTTCGAGGCAGATGATACCTATTCAGCGAGCCCTGACATTTTTGCAAGATTGCTCATGGGGGAGAAGCTCGAGAACTTTAATGCATGTACACGATGTCATGAGAGATGAGACATGATTTGAGAATGGAACGATGAGATGAGGTATGAAGTGCTCCTTCTTTTCTTTCACGAATGATATTGGGTGGCAGTTTGATTTGTTGTGGTTCCTTTTTGTCTCCTTTGATAGTCGGGTGGTGTTGTCTCAATCACTCATTCGATCATTCATCAAGCAATTTACAGGCATGCTCCAAGCAACCAAACAGTTCGATCAATCAAGCTCCTATGGCTCAATCACATCATCGGTCAATCAAGATGTTCGAATCGCCGATACTGCTTCTCTCGCCGCTAAATCATGACCGAAAAGTTGTATGGCAGGGTTAGGGTTGGTGTTACAGATCGTGAGAATCTGTTTCTTCAGCATTGTTGTGAGATTGCAATAGTGACCGGCTTGTTTTTTTGGCCATCTTTGTACCCATATTCAATTTTTTTACAGTCAAATTAGGTGAATGCTTTGGCCCACGTAACTGCTGAAACGACTTCTCATTTGGTAGGGTTGCTTCCAAAGTTCAGACAACCAACGATCCAACACCTCGCGAACCTGTATATCGATATCTGTTATGATGATGAGCAATTTTTGATGTTGTCAATTGTAAATGCTTGCTTTCATATTCGGATCTTGAAGGATTGATTTCCCTTTCGATCGACAGGGCCACCGTTATGCGTCGACCACAGCGTGCCCATGGTTCGGCTTCTGATGCCGGAGAAGCGACAACATCTTCACCTCGGCTAGCCGATGTTTGGTGTGGCCGCCGTTTGTCGAAAACAAGCTTATTCATTCCTTAGATCTTGGGACCGACGTACAGACCACAAGAGCAGACGGTCTCTTTGGATCGATCATGCAAGTTGCGCGGATTGGCTCGACCGGAGCTTCTGCAAGGCTTTGTGCTAAAAAGTGCTTGCTTTCTGTGTTTGGATCAGGAAGCCACGAGGGCTCCGCGGGCTTCCCACGCTCGCGCACGCTTCCAGATGTCGACAAACGGCCAGTGCGAAATCTTATGCTGACCTCACGTCTCGACATACTGAAATTAACATGTCGGATCTTGAGCATTCGTATCAACGTGAATTGCTACCAGACACTCAAACCAATGCTCCTGGCCAAACCTAAGGGCTCTCAAGAAAATCGAAAACAGACACGACGTCACCAGGGCACGACTTTCCACCGCGGCAAGCATTTCCCACGACCCTGAGAATCGCCAATGGCATCAATGGCATCAGGGGTCGGAAGCAGAAACTTTGAGGACACATCACAATCCTGGGCGCTGTTGACCTCATACCTTGGAGTCTATCCAACTCTGACGTGTATCGCCAGAGACAGACAGATGTCATCCCGATTCGCAGGTGTGCATGCATGTCGCATACACGAATGCCTGCATTATTCGCTCGCGACCGCATTTCGAAACGAATCGAAAACTTTTCCACATTGACCCCGACGCCACAGTAAGGCTTGCTAGGCACGTAGAACGAGAAGTTTCTCGCGAGCTCCAGTCGTTCGGCGATGTCGAGGGATAACCCTTGTGTAACTCGCTGCAGGTACAGGACAACCCGACCCGGGCTCCATGGGCCCCGCTGTGGATGAGCATGTCAATTCTGCACCAGCGCGTCATGTCTCCAGGATAAAGGCACATGAAGCCACACGAGCGTCACCATATGTCACATCCTGCGTGCCTGCACGGGAGGTGGGCATCGGACATGACTGCCGCACCTCCACAGTACAGCCACTTTTTATCGGAGGATTGCGCTGGAAGTGGAATGTGCATTGTGATGTGCGACGGATTTCGGTCCCCTACTGGTGGATTTGTTGTATGCGCCTACTGTGAGTCGCTGACACTATTCTAGCGGAGCGGTCCAGGAAAAACCAATCGCGCGGATAGCACGGGGTGTGATCGAGAAAACAGCATGTATAGATACATGCGCAGTGGACCACTTCCACAATATCGTACAGTAGCTCTGTTGCCCATGATGTGACCAAGGCGATCTGCCAGATTTCCAGCACGCCGGAATGTCTCTAGTCAGGACGCCAACGTTAGAAACACTCGAGGCACGTTCTCTGATGATCCGTTGAGATTATTCGATTGGATTTCAAGGTAAGACGATACGCAACGTTCGCTCGAATCAGGCGAAGAATTGCCAATGCACATCGAGTTACGCGGCGATAGAATTGCTTGACAGTTTCCCAGCAGCGCAAAAAGCATGGCGCGCTGAGAGACATGCATGCTACATGATTTTGATGATAACGACCGGTCGCATTCGCCGTGAAACATGAGAAACCGGTCGAATATATTTTACCCCCACGCACTTTGAGATCTACAACTACTGTCATAGTCACACGCACAAGACGATAAATGCTTGTAGCTGCATATACGGAACATGCACCATGCCCTTCCTATGTCGCAGCTAGATCGCCATTGCAGCTGTCGCGCGCCTATCCAGTTGCGATTGCGATACAGGAGGTGGCACATAAAAACTGTGGCAGGTGTCCAGCCGCCTGTGGATGCGTTGGGATGGACGATGATGCCATCCAGAGCTGAGCCATCGCGATCGAAGTGGCTGGCCGTAAGGAGGTGCTACAGTAGTACTACGAGCAGTTGCTTCTGCTGGATAGCTCTCTGCCGTGCTTGCTTGTAGGCGACGGGCGCAGCATCCAGAGCTTCACGAGAGCTATCACCACAACGCCAGCTTCACCAGTCGTGGCTCAATTTCGTGGCTTACCAATATACAATGGTAAATACAGCACGTGGAAGGTTGATATTCTATCCCATCGGGCCAGAAAAAAAACACGACCTACCTCGCTCTGTACTCCGGACGTTTCCCCAACTTCACAGACGTTTTTTGGTCACCTCAGCATGACGTACCCCCCAGGCTGGATCGAGACAAATCTTGAATCCACGCCATGCCATGGTTATCGCTCCGCGACCTCTCACCACGGCGTACAGAGCAGGTTCGCCAAAGCATGCCGTCACAATGCTTGCGTTGCACCACCTCGCAATTCTACTCCAAACCTGCCGACCAACCGGCGGCAACTCTACCAGGCCTAGTGGCTGCGATCGGCGGCCTCGTCCACCCGGCCAGACCTCTCGCATGTGGCGCCATTCACCTGCTCCTCTTTGAGGCGTTAGCTACACATGCTCGCATCCCTGTCATCCTGCATTCGCAGCCGCGTACAGCGTGCCTCTGGCGACGTCATGTCGATTTCGATGCATGTTGTCGATGCCAGGCCAAACTGGCCCCCGGCCGTGTCATGCCCATGCCCTGTGCCACTTGGAGGAGGTGGTCGAGCTGCCAGCTGCTATATCAGAAAAGTTGCAGCCACATTTACTTTTCCTTCCCTACAATCAGCTTTTTCTCCCATTAGATGCCACCTCCCTCTCCCAAAAGAAACAACTTTACTCCCTCCCATTACCACAACTCCCAACTCCCTAACCAATTACACGAACATTGTACGACTATCACGGTACGACTCTTACGACTTATCCCTCTAGTTTAATTCACCCGGTTGTGCATGCCCACCACCAATAACTCGAGTCAATACGCCTATTACTCGTTTCCTCCAACTCCCGACAGGAAATCATCCCCAGTAACAAGCCGGGGATCATCATCTAAGACTTCTTCCAACAAGACAACCCGCAACTCAAACACAATGGCTCCCTCTCCCGCGGCCGGCAGACAGCAGGCTTCTGCCCCCAAGACTCCCACCAAGCTCGGAAGGAAGCCCGGAAACACCCCTCAGAAGCTCGGCCAGTCCGCAGCCAAGGGTGCCCAATCCGCTTCTAAGTCCGCTTCTAAGCCCAGTGCTTCGGATGTCGGCGAGAAGGCCCAGGAGGCCCCCGAGCAAGCCCAGAAGAACGTCGAGCTCAAGGACGACGAGGGCGACGACGACGAGGGCGAGGGCCTCATGAGCAAGGTCTCCCAGGCCGGCGAGCAGGGCAAGCAAGGTCTCGAGCAGGCCGCTCCTGAGCCTGTTCAGGACGATGACGACGACAACGACGACAATGACGATGCCGTCGAGGGCGCCACCCAGAAAGCCAAGGGTGCCGCTGACGACGCTGAGGAAGAAGGCGAGGACGTTGCCGACGATGCCACCGAGAAGGCTGGCCAGGTCGGCGAGTCAGCCGACGACACTCAGGACGACACCGAGGAGCAGGAAGGCCAGGAGGGTGGCCAGCTGCTCAGCGGTGCCAAGGGTCTTGCGGGCAAGGCTTCCGGTCTTGCTGGCAACCAAGACCCCAAGAAGGCTGCTCAAGACGCCAAGCAGGGCGCTGAGGAGACCGCAGAAGGCGCCACCGAAGAGGGCCAGAAGGTCGCCGGTGAGGCAACTGATGAGGCCGGCGAGGCGGCTGAAGGTGTTGAAGACCAGGCCGACGATGCTAAGGCTCAGGCCGAAGACACCGCCGAGGACGCTCAGGACCAGGCTGAGGGCGCTGCCTCTCTTGGTGACCTGAACGTTCTTAAGGGTCTTGAGGTCGCTCCTGACGGCAACATCAACGACTTTCAGGGCAACCCCATCGGCAGACTTGCTGAGGGCGACGCCGAAGACCTCGAGGGCTACCCCATTGGTGACAATGGTGAAATCCTTGATGACGATGGTGACCTCGTTGGCCGCGTTGAGCTCCTCCCTGATGAGATCAAGAGGCAGATCAAGCAAGCCCGCGAGGAGGGCCAGGAGCTCCCCGAGGGCGCCGATGAGTACCTCGATGACGAGGATGAGGAGGAAGGCGAGGAGGAGGATGAAGAGGATGATAACCTCCCCAGCCTTTCCATCCTTGAGGGCCTGACCTGCCAGGTCGACGGTTTGATCTACGACTCCGATGGCAACACGATCGGAAAGGTCACCGAGGGCGACCCCTCTGAGCTCAAGAACGCCACCCTCAACGCCCAGGGCGAGTTCATCGACGACGACGGAAACGTCGTCGGTTACGCAGACATCCACGAGGATGCCGCGGACCTCGTCGAGCAAGGCCTCTACGCCCCCGCCAGCGCCGCCACCGATGCTGCCGAGGGTGCTGAGACCCAGGCCGGTGACGCGCTTGGTGGTGCCCAGGATGCCGCCGAGGGCGCAGTTGACGGCGCTGAGGAACAGGCCGACGACGTCCAAGACCAGGCTGAGGGCATTGAGGATGAGCTGCCTGGCATCGAGGCTCTCGAGGGCAAGGAGCTCAACGACGCTGGCGAAATCGTCGGCTCTGACGGTGACGTCCTCGGCCAGATCCAGGACGAGGAGATTCGCCAGAAGATCGCTGACGGCGAGATCGACCCCGCCACTCTCAACATCAACGAGGAGGGCCAGGTTGTCGACGAGGACGGAAACGTTCTCGGCGCCACCGAGCTGGCTGAGGGCGCTGCTGAGAAGCTCGGCAAGCTCGCTCCCACCTACGACATCCGCATTCTTGGCGACCGCAAGGTCAACAAGAAGGGCAAGGTTCTCGATGACGATGGTGAGGAGATCGGCCAGCTTGTTGAGGGCGACCCCGCCAAGTGTGCCGGCAAGAAGATCAACGAGAAGGGCGAAGTCCTCGACAAGCAGGGCAAGGTCCTCGGCAAGGTCGGCATCACTGAGGGTGAGGCCGCCGAGACCGCCACCAAGGAGCTTCTCGAGGAGCTCGGTGAGCTGCCCCAGGACGACCTCCCTGGTCTTGAGACTCTTGAAGGCCTGAAGGTCAACAAGAAGGGCCAAATTCTGAACGAGGACGGCGAGCCTATTGGCGAGCTCACTGAGGGCGATGCAGCTCAGTGTGCCGGCAAGAAGGTCAACGACAAGGGCGAGGTTCTTGACAAGGACGGCAAGACCGTTATTGGCAAGGTCCGCGTTCTTCCTCAGGAAGGCCAGGAAGAGGAGGAAGAAGAGGCCCCCGAAGAGGGTGAAGGCGAGGGCGAAGAGGAGCAAGAAGAGGAAGAGGAGGGCGATGCCCTTCCCCCTCTTTCCATCCTCGATGGCCTCGCTGTCAACAAGGCCGGCAAGCTCCTCGACTCCAACGGAACCGTGGTCGGAGAGCTTGTTGAGGGTGACGCCAAGAAGCTTTCCAAGGCTGGCATCACCTCTGACGCTGAGGGCCAGTTCTGGGACAACAAGGGCAAGGTCATCGGCCGCGCCCAGACCGTTCCCCAGGAGGAGGCCGAGGAAGAGGCTCCTTTCGCTGGCCTCGATGGCCTCAAGGTCGTTGAGAACGGCTACGTCGCGGACGAGGACGGCAACATTGTTGGCGTTGTCACCGAGGGCGATGCTAAGAAGCTCATTGGTCGTGCTGTTGATGAAGACGGCGATATCATCGACAAGAAGGGCTCGGTCGTCGGCCACGCTGACCGTTACGAAGAGGAAGAGGCTCCCGAGGAGGAGGAGGCTGACCTCTCCTTCCTGCAAGGCAAGGAGGTCAACAAGGCCGGTGTTGTCATTGGCGATGAGGGCACTCCCATTGCCCGCCTCGTCGAGGGCAAGCCCAAGGAGGTTGCCGGCAGGAAGCTGGACAACCAGGGCCAGCTCTGGAACGACCAGGGCCAGGTCATTGGCCGTGTCGAGCTCATCCCCGAAGAGGAGCGCGAGTCCAAGCCGGAAGGCCCCTTCGCTGGTCTCGAGGACCTCCGCGTCATCGAGGGCGGCAAGGTTGCGGACGAGGACGGCAATGTCGTCGGCGAAATCGTCGAGGGCAACCCCAAGCGCCTGGTCGGCCTTTCCGTGGACGAGGACGGCGATATTGTCGACAAGTACGGCAATGTCAAGGGCCACGCCGAGCCGCTGCCCGAGGAAGAGGAGGAAGAGGTTGACAACAGCATCCTCGAGAACAAGGAGCTGAACAAGCAGGGCTACGTTGTCGACGAGCAGGGCATCCCTTACGGCCGTCTCGTCGAGGGCAACGTGAAAGAGCTGGCTGGCCGTCGCTGCGACGAGAACGGATACATCTACGGCGACACCGGCAAGGTCGTCGGTCGCTGCGAGGTCATCCCCGAGAACGAGCGTGTCGCTCGTCCCGAGGGTCCCTTCGCTGGCCTTGAGGGTCTTCGCGTCGTCAAAGAGGGCAAGGTTGAAGATGCCGATGGCAACGTGGTCGGAGAGATTGTCGAGGGCAACGCCAAGCGTCTGGTTGGCCTTGCTGTTGACGAGGATGGAGACATCATCGACAAATACGGCAATGTCAAGGGCCACGCTGACCCGTGGGAGGAAGAGGAAGAGCCCGAGGTCGACCTCTCTGCTCTCGCCGGCACCACCATCAACAAGTCTGGCAACGCAGTCGATGGCAACGGTACGATTATCGGCCGTGTCGCTGAGGGCGATGTCAAGACTCTGGTCGGCAAGAAGGTCGATGGCGAAGGCCAGATCTGGGACAACGCTGGCAACGTCGTTGGACGTGCCGAGCTCGTCTTCGGCGAGGACAGCAGCCCCGAGGGCCCCTTCGCTGGCTTCGAGGGTCTCCAGATCAACAAGGATGGTACTGTCACCACTCCCGCCGGCGATATCATCGGTCGCATCACCGAGGGCGACATCCAGAAGCTGCTCGGCCACACTGTCGAGGAGGACGGTGACATCATCGACAAGAATGGCAACAAGATCGGTGCCGCTGAGCGGTGGGAGCCCGAGGAGAAGGAGCGTCGCGTCAACCCCATGTCTGGCATGCGTGTCAACAAGGAGGGTGAGGTCCGCGATGAGAACGGCGACCTTGTCGGACGCCTCACTGATGGCAACCTCGGCCACTGTGTCGGTCAAGAGATTGATGACAACGGAAACGTTGTCGACCAAGACGGCAACAAGATCGGCGAGGTCACTCTCCTCGAGAACATCGAGGACGACTACGAGGGCCCCTCTGAGGAGGAGCTCGAGGAGGCGCGCAAGCGCGAGGAGGAGCGCCAGATCGCCGAGAAGATGGCCAACATCTGCCAGCAGACCCTCGAGCGCGTGCAGCCCGTGTGCAAGCAGATCAAGGAGCACATGGAGAAGGCCGACCGCACGCCCAAGGAGGAGCTGGACGAGGAGGAGCTCGTCAACCAGGTCAAGCCCCTCATCGAGGAGGGCGGCCGCATCCTGCAGGAGTGCAACGGCTCCCTTCGCGGCCTCGACCCCGACGGCAAGATCGCTGCGCAGGCCAAGGGTCGCGCCGGCTCCGGCGAGGCTACCCCTGAGGAGGTCCGTCTGGCGGAGACTCTCAAGGAGATCACCACCACGGTCGTGACCACCATCGACGACGCGAAGAAGAAGCTGAACGACATGCCTCACGCGAAGAAGAAGCTCAACCCCCTGTGGGGTCTGATGACCCAGCCGCTGTTCCAGATCCTGGCGGCCGTCGGCCTCCTTCTGGCCGGTGTGCTCGGTCTGGTCGGCCAGCTGCTCAACGGCCTCGGTCTGGGCGGTCTGGTCAACGGCCTGCTCGGCGGCCTGGGAATCAACAAGCTGCTTGCTTCCTTCGGCCTCGGCGGCGACGACAAGGGCAAGAAGGGCAAGGGCAAGGGCGGCAGCGCCGTCAGCAGCTTGCCCATCGTCGGTGGCCTGCTCGGTGGCGACAAGAAATAAGCTCTTGCACCCAACAACTCACATCAGTCTCGACTAATATAGTCTGGTGATCACCAAGAAACATGAAAACACGACTATCGCTAGCATCTAACTGATCAGGGTGCAAGAGAGAAAGAAGAGCATGGGGAAGTTGCGACCAGGGCTCTTCTGGCGGGAGCAGGGTTTCATTTGTCAGACCTCGACACGAGAGAAAGAAAAGACAAAATCAAAAAAAAAAAAATTCCTCACCGAAGGAGGAAGTAGAAGCAAAGAAGTGCGGCGCCGGATGTACTGCTTTCACAAGTGGAAAGTGTTTACATACCGCCCGCCGCGGTGGGAGGAGGGTTTCATTTGTCAGAACCTGACCGAAACGACCAACACCGTTTTGGGAGGGGAAATTTTTTTTGGGAGAATACATGAAGCGACGGGAGAGAGAGGAGAGATCAATCATCCGATCCATCCTTTCTTGGGAGGGAAGGGGTGTGATTGAGGGTTGTCTATCCTCTCTTCTCCCTCTGTTTGGTTATTTCACGACTTTCTTGCTTTTTCTTTTGGGAGAGCTTTTAACGTCTTCTTTTTCTCGCGCTTGATCAAGTTTGCAGCTGTATTTGTATGTTATTATTAGTTTAGTTAGTTAGTTGGTTTCTTACGGACGCGTAGATTCTTGACGAAAATGACTACTTCTTAAAAAATCATTTTACTGTGTCCCTTCGTCGAACTTCGTTTCAACTTGGCTGTGATCAGTCTGCCTCGCTCTCAGAAGATGATTCATTCTTAGTCATGGCTCTGCATGTGATGATGATGATATGCTTGCCAAGGGCTCAAGCGTTTGTGTTCGTGTTCTGTGTTTGTAGGAGGTATTGCATTGTGTTCCTTTGAAAGAATGCGATTCAACTTGACTGTGATTGGGTAGTCTGCCTCGCTCTCAGCAGGCAGGTCATTCTCCGTCGTGAGTCTGGTTATGATGGTGTCTCTGCTTGCAAAGGTTCAAGTGTGGTGTGTTCGTGTTCGTGTTCGTGTTCGTATCGCACTGGATTGCTCGGAGAGAAATGCGAGAGGCAAGTGAGCCTGCCGTCCGTAGCGTAGAACAAGGACAGTCGACGTCGATGTTTTTGGTTGACATTTATCCATTCCCCATGCTGCGTATGGATGGCTATCTACCTATCTATCCAGCCACACATCACAGTCAGTGGGTGGAACTCGACCTTGACGTTTGGAATAGCTTGGCGAGTCAATTGATTGACACCTACATGTACCTTCTATTCAAGAGGTTGATGGATGTGGTCAGAGATTGAGGGAGGGAATGGATGAACGAAAAGAAGAAAGCAGGCCCTCCAGTAGGAAAAAGTACACGGTGGCTTCCTTTTCCTTTCTAGGGATGGGAGATGGATGGGAGCGCCGCAGATTTGAAGAGATTCTCGTTTTCTGTGTGTATGCGCAAGCGAGCAGTCAAGCGCTTCGACAGACATTACGTACGTTAAAGAGACCAAAAGACTCAAAGGGGGTAATCTAACTAGCAACAAAGAGAATATTCATCCCAACCACTCCTTCAATCCTTCCTCTCACACCGTCATGGCCATCCAGTCGGAAGACCCTCTCATGCTCCCAACTGCGTTTAGTGCTTGTGCACCTTATCCTTGATCTTCTCGACCAGACTGGGCTTCTTCTTGTGCCCACTGCTGCTGGTGGAAGGCGAGCTCTCCTTGTCCAAGCCAGCACCAGAACCGGACCCAGAAGTGGAAGAAGCATCCTCAGCACCCGCACCGCCAACAGCAGGCGCAGCGGTGCCCACGTTTCTAGCAGTGTTGGTGCTCGTCTCAGTCGGCAGATCGCCAGAAGCGGAACCGCCCTCGACGGAAATGCTCTTGCGCTCCGTGAACGAGTCCTCGCCCAGCTTCTTGCCGCCGGCGGTGGGGATGGCGTCCGGGTTGCTGCCGTGGTCGCCGCCCTTGGCGGCGGGCTTGAGGGGTGCGTTGGAGTGGTCGGGCAGCTCTGGGGCGATGCTGCCTTTGCTGCCGGGGAGGGCGTGGGAGGGTGGGCCTGAGCTGCTGCCGATGCCGCCGGTGGACGGGTCGGAGGGGACGTCTTGGTGCGCGTGCATGGGGTCGGTGGGGTTGCCGCTGCTGCTGGTTCCTACTGCGGCGGCGGCTTCGGTGGATGGGGTGGAGTCTGAGGGCGTGAGGTCAGTGCTGTGACCTGTGGGCACGACCGTGGGGAGATGGTTGGGAGGGTGGGCTTTGACGTCTTCCAGACTGGTGTGGCGGTCGGAAGGCTGTTCGTTCCCGACGTTGGGCTCTTGCTGCTGCTGTCGCTGCTCGGCATTTGCAGTGGCGGCGGTGGAAGTAGGAGTGGCGTTTGCCTCATTGCTTTCAGAGGTCTTGTTCTTGCCGCCAATGAATGGGATAGCAGTGCTGAACCACGAGCCACTTCCAATACCGCCAGCCTTGGCCGGTTGTTCGGGAGTCGAGTCGGACGCTTGGGTTGTGGTTTGAGGTTCCGAGGTGGCAAGGTCGACATTCTCGCGAGTGTCTGTAGACTTACCAGTGGTAGGGGTGGCGGAAGCAGCGTTGGGAGCGACACCGCCAGAGACGGAGCTGAGGGCGTTGGTGGTGGAGCGGTCTTGAGAGGGGTCTGCCATGGTTGTTAGAATTGTGAAATTTAGACGATCCAGTGATGTACAGCAGACATACCGCTGGTAGAAGCGACGTTGGAAGAGGTAGAGTAGTCGGTTGAAGGGTCTAAGCAGGACTTGTCAATGAACCGGTCGATTTGACCATGGTTTTCAATCGACCATACCGGTCTGCTGAGGAGCCTTGCCGCCGAGAGTGGTTGCTATCGATGTTGTCAGCGACTGATTCGAGAGGTATCATCCTCGCCGAAGCGAGACGAAGTAGCAAAGACATACCGTCAACGTTGCCCTGATCGTACGGCTCGCCCGCAGTGCCAGAGCCAGAAACACCGCTCACGGGCTCACGACCCTCCTGAGGGGCAGTACCCAGACCGATGGCGTTCTTAATGGTCTCCATGTTTGTTTGTGGTGAAGTGGTTATGCTGATGTTCTTGAACTGTGGAGTTGTTCTCGTTGCTGTCTGCTTCGAAGGAAGAGAAGACTGTTTGTTTGTTTTTTTGAGAAGGTGGATGTGAGGTATAAGAAAACAAGAAATCGAAGCAGTGTTTGGGCAAGATAAGAAAAGGGTTGATTTTCTGTAGCTCGGCAGTCCTGCTTTTGGAGGGGCAGGTAAGTGATTACCTTGTTGAGAGGCAGGCAGTGCAATGATGAAACCTGCAGGACGATTTGATAGAGCTACGTCACCGATGAACTCTCTCCACACCCACGCGTAGCGCTTAGAGCCCCACCTCGCGTGCCTGTCGTCGGTGTCTCTTCACGATTGATACCTTGGTATTCAAATCATCGTACATGTATCTTCGCAATCGTAATTACCGTCCCATTAATCTATCTCAACATCGTTATATATCTCTCCATTCAGACGCCATCTCAATGGCTCACCCATCGCCCAAAATCCCCGAAATCCAAGCATAACCGACCTGTGACGACAACAACGACAAGTCCAGGCCACGTCCAACCTTGGCAGCAGTCTTGTGAGGGCTGCTAAAACTTGGCTTGGACCCAAGTAAGCCCATTTAGGGTCTCACCCGAAAACACACAGATATGGTGCAAGACTGAAGGATAAGCAAGCCCTCGGTCAATTGCGTCGTCTCCAGAGCGCTAGGACCAGCATCATATGTCGTCAGTAATCTAGATTTTTGCCCTCGCACAAGATACCAGCCCATACCAGGTTATGCACCAGCAGGTTTTTGACATTAACCCGGTTGAATCCTTGCACTTCTCAGGGACTGGCAAGGGCATGGGTTTTGTTGTGCAGTGCTTTCACCTCGCAGACGGTGAGCGTCAAGTTCAAGCGATGGACGCTGGTGCTCATAATCGGTCAAGTCTTCTGACCGCCCTTTGTGGTCGGTAGGGCCTTTTTGGATGGCGTTTCGATCGGTTGGCCAGTAATTGGTACTGTGATCCAGCAAGGTCAGCCACTACCAGCAGGAGCTGTTGCGTTATAGCTGGCTCGTCGCGCGTGGT